>JAPMOQ010058490.1:606304-657273 GCA_026543055.1 Argiope trifasciata | reverse complement strand
TCATGGTAAAATTAGCGACATCAACCGTTCCTCAAGGAATGTTTGTAGATTTTCAAAAATCAGTATTGACTGAATTTCAAAAACCATTTAATATTTAATTTTCTAAGTAGATCAAGATATTTCTAGAGCATTCTGGAAGAAAATCTTTACAACTTCATTTTTTTAACCATGTGCTTTAACACCGAAATGCGTTGTCTCCGACTTTCCTAAAATTTGATAAGAAATGCTAAAATGAGACGAAGTTTCAAAACATCAGATTGGCCAGCCTTTCCAAAAGCTTACGATATTGAAGTCATTTTTATTCCGTTAAAATTTCGCTCGGCAAGCTTTTTTATTACTGGAAGAAGTTGGGTGTATATTCTGTTACCTTTTTTCGAATATTTCGGTATAACATGTTCGAAATAATCTTGATTAAAGACTATACCCTCACCTACTCTGGTTGAAATTATTTGACATGCTTTAAAACTTAATATTAAAAAAGCCTTGCAATAATCTTTCATCTTTTGGTATAATTTTCAATACCGATACATTTAACCTTTGCTTCTGTAGAAAAATAAAAAATAAAAATTGCATCTAATACGATCAAAGAATGATCACGTCAGGTCTTTGTTTCGTTTATAAGCATACAAAAATGCCCCTTTGCTGCAATGAAAATGCAAGGTAATCGAAAAATATTTTAAAAATTAATTTTTGTGCGTATATGTTTGCAAATAGGAAATTCTAAATTTTTTTTTCGTTCTTTGTTTTTATATGCAGATGTTCTTAAATTTGGAACAACGTTCATTAATAATAGCAATATAAGATTTTGTTATCACAACACAATATTCTGTCATTTTAAATTAAATTTTGATTTTATTTGTGAAAGTGAGTTTGAAGTAAAAATTATTAGAAGATTCAATAATAATGATTTAAATAAGAACTGTAATAATTAGTAAATAAAAATTCGAATATTAATATTAATTCTAAAATATTTTTTAGAACATTCTCTTATTTTAACCTATCAAAATTTTAAAACTTGTGGTGACATCTTAATAAGCCAGTAACTACCACTGAACATTTGTGGCCATTTTTGTATAGTGGATAAGTTAGTGGCTTTCAAACCCGAACATCGCAGGTTCGATCCTTGGTGGAATTCAACCTACATATTGGCATAATTCTACCAACACATTACACCAAATTGATGACCTCGGACGTGATGAATTTTCAACAGCTCTCTTGGCGCCATCTCTCCATCAGCAGTGCAAAGTCGTCAGACTCACTTGACGCAGCAACACAAAGCCGTCAGACTCACTTGACGCACCAACGCAAAGTCGTCAGACTCACTTGACGCAGCAGCAACGCTCGTACACTAGCCATAACGCTTGGCGCAATAAAATCGTTCGTCTCTCTAGCGAACTCACTGGTAGGGGAGTATTGTGATGACATCTTAATGAGCCAGTAACTACCACTAAACATTTGTGGCCATTTTTGTATAGTGGATAAGTTACTGGCTTTCAAACCCGAACATCGCAGGTTCGATCCTTGGCGGAATTCAACCTACATATTGGCACAATTCAGCCAACATCTACCCCAAAAACTCAAGCTAAGAATAAAAATTTCAAAGGTGAGAAAAAGTGGATTATAGCAGATAAAGAAAAAAATATAATGAATGTACTACGAAAAAGGATTTCTAGGCCTTTATTAAAAACTGAAATATAATCAACCATACTTAAAGTTTAAAAAATTTTGTTTTTGACTTTCAAATTTTTGTCCAAAAAAAATAATTTATGCTTTTTAGTGTTTTGAAAAAAGCTGGTCTTTTTATTGACAACAATTCCAAGTGTGACTTCCATCCAGTTTACCATATTCAACGCTTTTACTGTCGCATATTTAATAGTTTTTTACTGATTATGATGCACATATAAACAGATAAAATTCCATAAAAATATTTAAAAAGTCTTCACAAACGTAATACATTTTCTTATACTTCATTATGTGGAGGAATCAAATTTGTGGTAAGAAGCGGTATTTCTTCAGATAGTCTAGTCAAAACTTTTGACACAAATATAATACTTTGGTGCATGAACTTCTTACTAAATTTCATTCATTCATATAATAAAGATTCTCCAGCTACCATTTTCACATACAATCGCGCAAAAATTTAGGCATAAAAATGTAAACCCAAGAATATCGTTCGGACTCTGGGAGATCTTAAGAATCAAAATTCATAAGAAATTCGAAATTTTTTTCAGTTTTTAATATTTTCTCTTTGTATATTTCATGTACAATAAAAAGGCAGACGATTAGATAACTTTGGGATATAATGGAAGAAAAAATAATTTAGAAACAACTAAAAACTAGTAAGAATTTCAGATATTATCAAAAATAAATAATACATTTCTCGAATAAAAATAAATATAGAGAAAAGCTCTTACAAAATATAACAATTAAATTTTAAAAAGTTTATATATTAAATGAAAAAAAAGTTTTTTTAAGTTTATAGTCATTTAAAAAGTTTTTTAAAAGTTATGAAAAAAAAGTTTAGTCAATTTTAGTTTAAAATAACAAAGGTTTTTCACTTACATTTGCAGCAAAATTCAGAATTTCTCTAGCAGTTCCTGTATCCGATAAATGATGAATTGATCTCTCGTGCAACCCAGTGCGAAGAATCTAAAAAATATTTTTAAAAATTAAAGTTTTAACAGCAAATTATTTATATTTTTTATAATTGCCTAAACCTGTGTTAATGTAATGCACAGAATTTTTAGATACTTTTTCCTGGCATGTTTTGTATATTTCACATACAATAAAAAGATAAACTATTCGAAAACTTAGCAATATAATGAGAGAAAAAATTATTTAGAAACAGCCAAAAACTGTAGAAAATTTCCAGATATTATCAAAAAGAAATAATATTTTTCTCAGATAAAACTAAATATACAGGAGTTCTTAGCAAAATATAACAATTAAAGGGAAAAAAAGTTTATACCACTTACATTTGCTCAACATAAAAGCAGAACCATTTCGAATGATGCCGTAATATCTTCCCTACATTCAAGTTTACGAACAGAATATTCGAGAATTACAAGAATGGAACATCTTCCTGCAAATCGTTCTTCCAAACGATATTGAATTGTAAGTCTGAGTAGAAAGGAATCTTCTGCAGAACAAGGAAAATAAGTAAGAATCCCCCTTCTCCTCGCAGTATCATAATATTTTAAAAATATTCAATAACCTTTTCCAGTGATTAATGGTACTGTCTTCTCTCTTTCTTTAATTGCTTCTCAATAGCGATTACGTAATGCCTTCGCCGTTTCTATTCTAGTCGTTTTTAAAAGTCAAATCAAGGGCTTAAAATAAGGCATTGAAAGCATTCCTGCTCAAAATTAACTCCATGTCTTTTCGGTTTTTTTTAAATCTCATCAACCTATAATCTTGTTTGATGACTTTTCGACACGAAATTCCATTTAGTGTACAATAATTCACATTTCATTTTTTTTTTTTTTTTTTTTCGTTTCCATAAAGTTTCAACGAATGCAAAGAAAGATGAGATTACAAAAATGTTCCTTTACATGTACTAGTATTCGGCTAATTTTAATTAAAATTATATATGAGATTATACAGAAACAGCTTTTTTTCTTACTAACTGAATCTGACAATGCTTCGCTATTGCTAGATTTCAGAACACACACACACATACATATATATATATATATATTACATGATAAAAATTGTAAGCTTGATATCAATTTTATTTAATCAATATTATATATTGGCAGATACATTTTATTTTTATGTTTTGGATTACATAAATTGTAATTATCATTCTATTCAAGTTTAAGCTCGTTGCAATGCTCTTGAATATATATTTATGTAGAGATTTAATTAGCGGCCATTAATATTCCGCATTTAGTTTTATTTTATTTATTGCGGTGGTTTGATTTAGTATGCAGACAATCATATTTCCCTGCTTTTTCTCCATAGAAACATGCTACATATAAATATTCCCGAGAAAAACTTGAATTCTTCACATTAAATCCTCATACTTTCAATGAATGAATTCGTGATTTGCTTATAACTATTTCAAAAGGCAGCTTAATTGAAAATTGAAAGCCTTTCAATTGAAATTCCATAACTGTTGGTATCCTTGGTATATGTCATATTAGCACATCCTCGCCTTTTAATTTTCTAATAAAATTTATAACTTCGACGGAGTGTTTCATAATCTTTTGATTACCGATCTGGTGGTTTTAAAAGGATGAAATTAGTCGGTGTTTTCTAAAAGTAAGATAGAAACATCGCCAATCTTCAGATTAATCGTGTGAAATGCCAATACAGATACACCAAGTGAATTTTAAAATTCAATTGGAGGATTTATTGCTTCGTTTTTATAAATAGCAATATTTCATATATTATTCGAAAAATACTTCTGTTGTAATGTTGTACCAGTGATCAGAATGGTACTTTGAATGGTCATATAAATTTAATTTCACCATTCAAACAAAACATCCTTAAATTTTAATGGAGAAACTTTATTTTTAACTTCAAATTCCATAATAAGGTGTAAGCTAAATTCAATTTTCAAATTATTCTGAAATGCAATTCCATCAAGTTTTATCAATTGGTTTAATAGATTCAATTGCTTGTGTAATTAGCAATGGTTGCATAGTTTAATTCGATCATTATAAGACAAAAATTATCTTAATTTTCTGATTTTTATTTAGGTTGTTTCATTTCATGTTTTTTGTTATTGTTTGTGTTTATGATTCATTTGGACATGAGTGTGACATTTGCAATTTATTTCTTTCGTTTCTCTGCTCTGTTTATTCTTGTTTCATTTTGCCTTTTTCATTGTTTTTTCTTGGCTGCATTTGTGTGACAATCACTTTTTTTATCGTCTTGCCAATATTTTTAGCATCAGCAACAACAAAATACAATACCCTGCAAGCAGGGTGTACTGAGGGGTGCAAAAATGCAGCAATTAAGGAAATTGTGAGCTATTATCCAAAGCCCTTAAAAACATGGGAAAGTACATAAACATCCCTACAGTTAATCTTCCATCTGATGTTGCCATGTGTAGCGTCTCGATCTGGTCTGATCAAATAAAGGGTAACGTTTTAATCCAATTACTTTATTTACAGCTTTAATTTACAGAAAAAAATACTATTTATCATCTAGGTTAAATAAAAAGTCCATGTGGAACACCACAAGAATAGTTCCTCGAGATATTTCGGAGAAACTCACGAAAACAACTACCCGGCGTGCTGGTACCGGGGTTAGCTTCAGGAATCTACCGAATTCCTAGGGTGGAATCTTCTCTCGAAAGCTCGGCTTTCCCCGATCTCCTCTCGACCTCTTCACTAAAAAAGCTCCTCATCTCTTCTCTCTTTCTCTTTCCAAAAACCCTCGCCTTTTCTCTCTTCCTTGGACTCCGCATCTCATCCACATTGGAGCATTTGGGCTGCCGATTCTCCAATCGTCGTTCAGCAAAAACTTCAATGGTCTACAGTTAACCACAGGAATGTTCGTGGAATGTTCACAACGGGAAACAAAGCAGGCTGCACATCTGTGTCGCAGACACGATTTGTGCACAGGTGGTCCTTTATCTGAACTCCCTCTAAAGGGCTAGATGTCAGCTCTTAGAAGGAGGTTTCTGCACCTGTCCATCTTTAAGCAATTACATCGCCATAAAACGTAGCCATTGAGGAGACCAGTCTGCAACTGGTAATTATGAAGCGTGTGAAAAAAAGAACCCACCATGGTCATGCCGGGAAGAAGCTGAATCGTTACACATGCAAATAGGATTCAATGACAGATCTCTGCCCGTTACTTCATTGCATAATATTTACTTTTATTTCTCTCCGTTCACTTACTCAATGAACTTCAATACTTGCTTAATATCTTGTAATTAACGTTGTAATTTGTATTGACTTCTGTACACGCTAATCCAAATCTTCATTTTGCTCAAGTTTCTGTCTAATGAAAATGAAATCTTACTTGCTTTTGTGGGGGGGGGGTGCCAAATTTGCTATAAATTCTACCTGTATATTTGCCATGGCTTGCTTTAAAAGGGGAGTATTGTGTGATTATTGTGTCTTCTCTCTATGCACATTATATACAACAAAATAAAAAAATAGCAGAAGTATAATCCAAAAAAAAATTGGTAAAAAATGTTAAGGGCCAAAAAAAAATACGTGCAAAAATATTGACTTACCTTTTGCAATTTATCGAGAGTTGAAGCCATCTGCCATGGATGAAACTTGAATGTAGCTTCATGATTTTCGATAAAAATTCTTCTAATAAAATGTAACAAAACAGAAAGTACATGAAAAATGGCATTTAGAAGTAATCTGACTTTTGCATTGAAAAGTGGTTAACAATGACATGTATACGTTCATTTATGCAATGACATTTGTCTGTTAAACTGAAATATTTTGAATAATCCTTGCTAAAACACAAATTACAAAAATGTTTAGTACACTTCATTAGTGTTAAAAGTAGATACAGTATAAGAATTATTTGACTCCATATTACTTGACATATGAATACCAGTGCCTTTGCATTTTTTTCGTCGATCTAAAAGGCTCCGCATATAAATACGGTCCCCCAAATCCAAATGTGTCGTTTTTTAAGTTTCTATGATATTTCAGTTGCATTTTGGGTTTATTAAACACACATCATGTTTTGTTATACATGTTTTAAGCTATGGCGTTCAAAGTGATCTTTTAATGATTCCAAGCCAAAAGCGTTCACAATAAAGAATTATCAACACAATCGAAATGCAAATGTGAGTACAGTGTGTGATTTAAAAAAAATGAGAATATGTGCAATTTTTTAAAATTTTAACTATAGTTCCAATTAATAAAAATTAAACGAAATTTTTACTCTTTCCATTATGACTTCATTAAATATTACAGCACAGTTTGACATTTAAAAAAACATCTTTTTAATGATATAAATTTAAATGTACAAATTTTTTATCAAAATTATTTTAAATTACTGTACAAAATACTTTATAACAGGTGTCATTGTGTTAACGACACTCAAATCATTTTCATAATTTCTTTAAACATATCATCTTTCATTTTAATTCCATTTTTACTGATCAAAATACAAAGATTCCGCGAATTTTTATACAAACCGTTTTTGTTTAAAGCATGCTTCTTAAGAAAATTCTTGAAATGTTATCATATTTGTGGTTAAAGTTTAACTACGAAAATAAGCAACTGTGGAAAACTTTCTAAGGTTGGTCACTTTTTAATATTTTTTTCTTCAAACAGATCTGATGATAAAATTAACAGGATGAATAAAATTATATTATTTTCTTTTTTTTTTTACTTGAAATGAACTTTTGTGACTATAGAACACTGATTTATTATTATTGATGCATAAATAATGCTTGCAACGAGCTCAATGACCGAATGGTCAAAGTACGCGATCCAAACCCAGAGTTTGCGAGTTCGAAGCTCGCCATAGATGTTCTATCCAAAGTATGGATTTTTAGTTAGTTTCCTTAGTAATATTTTCCTTATGTTCTCTAACAGTCTAGAATTTTCTTTGTTATGTAAATTAGTTGTTTCTGGAATATTCTGTTAGTGTATAAAAGCTGATAACCACTAGTCGTGGACAACTTCTCGTTCTTGTAAAGTTGCAAGTCGATACTTTCCTTCAGTAAACTTTTTGTTAGTTTAAAGCTGATGGTATGTTTATTTAGATGGTATGTTTATTTAGTTTATTAGTATGTTTATTAGTATGTTTATTAGTATGTTTATTAGATATATTATTTTTTATTAGTGACATTATTATTATTGAATGAAAGAATTTTTCACTGAAAACTAAACGCCTCAGACAACCTAGTAGGCTAGCTGGGAATGTTGGTTACATTTGATTTCAAATATCTCGTTCAAAAAAGCCAATTCAGGATTCCGCCCCATTGTCAGACATTAATGCCACCTAATTTTAACTGTCTTATTATATGTGCATGAACCTTTCAAATGGTAGTTTGTATTTGAATCCTTCGAATGGAGACTATTCTCATGGTATCGTGGCACTATCAAAGATGTAAACGTGCATTTCATCTACCTTATAAATTTCGTGGTACTATATAAAGTGATGAAACAATGTGTTGCTATTGGCGATAGCTAGGACCGAGCTTGCGAACTTATGGTTCGTAGCCAAATAACATGACCACTAGACTAAAAGTGAGCAACATGACAACAAGACTATAAGTGATCACTCAATCTTGAGAATGTTATCTGGCTTAGAAAGCTTTCAATACAAACGAAACGGTTAGAATTTGAAAACCAGTATATAATTTATTGTTAGTAATTAGGTTTAAAAAATGCCTCAATTCACCAATTTTTGAAAGAATGTTAAATTGGTTTAAAGACATCTTTTTAATATTAAAGTTAATATAAAATTCAAATTTGTCCAATAATAGTATTGGAAATGGGGAAAACTTACAAAATGCAGCTTACTTTATAATTAATGGGAGTTAAATTTCAAAAAACTCTCAACAAGGTGTACATTCCTACTTTCCAAAAATTTTAAGTGCCAAATTTGTTAGATGCAGCTCAAACGATCTGACTTGCAGAGCACATCCATATTCCTCTTTATTATTAATAGAGATCCTCTAATATATGCTACATATAAAATATCGCAGCTAAATTATTTTACTTTCTATTCATATCATGAACGTATTTCGATTTATAAAAGAAGTTGTTATAGTTTTAGTAATTTAATTACTTTCTTTCATATCATATATCCATTTCTAAATAAAATGACAGCAAATTAAAGCGCTGCATGGAACAATTAATATAATAATACAAGTTAGGATATAATAATACAAGAATAATACGAATAAAAAGAATGTAACAATACATAAAATATAATTTTACAAGTTATATATCTTTCAAAATTTGAAGCTCAGAAATACATTTCTGTGGAAGCCATTAACAATAATTTACATATAAATAATTTTGTTAAAAATTAAGAACCCTTAATCCTGGGAAACTGACTGATCCCCAAAGATGATGTACTGTAATATTTTACAATATTTTGTTGCAATGAAAGAGATTATTTTTATTGCAACTGTCCTGTTTAATTTTACTTCGCTTTTCAGAAAATTATCAAGGAAATATATATTTTTTTTTTCTAATTCTAAGTAAAATCAATTAATTTCGAATATCATTTATCATGATCTTTGATTTGAAATTCTGATTATATCGCTGCGAATCCAGTTTGTACACATTAAAAAATTTTCTATGCTTTTAGAAAATGCTATCAGGCCTCCTCAACTTCGAAAAAAAATTTTATAATGAATAGAACAAATCAAAATCAGTGCAAAAAAGTATTCTAATAAGAACAATTTGCTATGGAGGTTTCACAGTATTTAATACGAAAAAAACAAATCTCTCCTTAAAATTTCAAAACTTTTTTATATATATTCGTGTTGTAATTAGAAATAATCTAATGGTAACAATAGTTGGGAGTATGTGTAAAGTTAGGAGTGGCTGCACAACCCTGAAATGACTTAATACGAGTTTCACGAATGTTCAAATTTACAGAGAGATAAAACAATAAACAATCCCAGTTTGGATCGCAGTTTTATTTCATAGACAATCAATTACCAATGACTAAAACAAAATAAATGAATTTCACAAGTTATTTTTAAATGTATTATGATCATATTCCGAATTGATTCACTGAAAACAATGATTTTTAGTTTGCTGTATTGATCTATTTAACTAGCTGCACAGTTGTTTTTAGCGCATAACAGCTAGATTATGAAACATTTTGCATTTGCCGCAACAGAATTATGTTGAAATAGAATTTTTCAAAACACTTGATTAAAAAGCAATAAGTTTAAAATTAAAGGACAAATTCAAGGTTTTTTTTTTTTTTTTTTTTTTTTTTTGAAAAGAAGACGGAAAGAATGTAATGAATTTTTTAAAAAAATGACGAGGTTATAACGAATTCTAATAAAAAATAATATTAATGAAATTATATTGTTAATGAAATTTAATTTAATATAATAGCATATAAGACTTTCTAAAATTTATATATATTTATATATATATATATATATATAAATGATAACATAGCAAAAAAAAATAATTTTTAGAAAATTTGGGAAATTATTTTTTTGAATTTGTATCACCGTTTTACAATATTAATTTCTACTTGGGCACATCCATGATATTTTATACGCTTTTCTTTTTATTTCAGCAAATTCCGTATTTAAAAGAATAGAATTTCGTAATAATTTCCTATTCACTTATTCTGGTACTATAATTCGAATATTTATATCTCAAGATGATATTCAATTTTTAAAACAGCCAGAATTTTTCATCCTAAGTTATTCTGTTTGCCTTTTAGTTAAATTTT
This sequence comes from Argiope trifasciata, assembly GCA_026543055.1. Lineage (NCBI taxonomy): Eukaryota > Metazoa > Arthropoda > Arachnida > Araneae > Araneidae > Argiope > Argiope trifasciata. The sequence goes on along the minus strand of JAPMOQ010058490.1, from coordinate 646,908 downwards.
GATTTCATAAGGATAACGCCATCTGGTAGCGAATGCAAGAAAACTGATTAAAAGATTCCAATAAATTTATAAAAAGCGTGAGTGGTCTCGCCAAAATTTTCTGGCATACGCTCTAATAAACCTGTCCAACCAGATAACGTCTTGCATGGCATTAGAGTACAATAATTACGAAATCTTAACTTTTGATACGAATTTAGTATTTTAACTGTATCGGTCGAGTCATCCTTGGCAAATTGTATGGCGATTAATCCCTGACATATGGTTAAAATTATTTGAAAATCAAATATAGGTTTTAGAAACGTTTTTCTCAAATAAAACAAAGATTTGACACAAAACTGCACTTGTAATCACAAAATCCCATACTTAATTTGATGTATTTAAGTCATTGCTTTTTTTCAGTTTACCACATTTTTATGTTTCTGAAAATACAGACCAACAGATTTACCTAGTAATTGAATTTGTCTCAAAATTTGGTAGGCATGTACTCTATAGATGTTAGATCTGTGTACCGAATCTTATCTATCAAGCTCACTTTATTTTGTAACTATCATGTTAATAGAAGGATTGAATCGGAGAATTTTTATGAACTGAGAATTTTTATTATGACAGAAGGATTTCTGAAAGGATTATGTTCAAGATTTGGTAGAAATCTAAAAATTTGGTGTAAAGACCATTTATCCAATTTCTGTCGTCTAGCTCAAAGTGTTTTTGAGTTATGTTTGTCATTGATAGGCAGACGGATATTTTTGAAAAGAATGTTTTTTCGAACTCAGGTAGATCTGAAAATTTTGAAGATTCGTTGAAACCCAGAATTATAATTTTTTGATAATTACTGTACTTTTTCTATACTGCGTATAACAGAAAGCAATCATAAATTATGAAAATATTGACATGAATGTGGTTTAAATTTTAATTTACTAAAGAGTTTTTCAATAAACAACGTAAGCTTTTACAATTTAAGTATGTTATATTCTTTAATACTTTAATAAAAGTGTATTTAAAAAAAATTTTGAAATATTATTTTTTACAATGTGAAATATAAAATCTGACATTTATTTTTTTTGTAAAGGAACAATAGTAACGGCATATTCTGCTCAAAAACAATTTAATAATCTCTGGCAATTATTGTAAGCGAATCATTCTATGATAAATATTGCAGCTTTATAATACTATATTATTTGTATTAGTGAATAAATTCCTCTGATCTACCAAATACATCATTTATTCAATGTACATTATACGAAGTATCAAATATGTACGAAGTATGTACATTATATAAAGTTTCAATTTGCAAAATATGCAAGAATTTTTTATATACATAAAAGCTAGTCCTTTAAAAGAAATTTCACTTAAAACAAACCAAATGCCATCCAAAATAAAACCTAGTTCATAAAAAAAAATATAATATATAATTAAAATGAATTAAAGACACTTACAATTTTTCTGCAACAATTTTTACAATGTAATTTGACACTTTAATTCGCTGCTTATCCATACAATCCGAGTTCCTCTTTCTTAACCTTGGTACTCAAACCACCTTTAGTCTTTTGAGAAGATGCACTGATAGAAAAGGGTCTACTGCCCTAATTTCTAAAGAAATTCCTTCTTTCGTCTTTAGCAATATATTTTAAGAGAGGGGGGGGGGGAACAAAACAAGAAAAATTGCGGTGACTGATCACCATGGTGATGACAAGCCGCAGAAACTGTTCTGATAGAGCGTAAAATCTTATCTTACCGGTATTTGGGGCCGTTCGTTTGATTGCTTGATCTTTTTTGTAAAAGCATGTCACGCTACAAAAAGTTCATTTATTTTTAACATTTTACTTTCATCGATGAAAATATCTGATCACTGAATTGTTCAATTTCTTTTGATCTGCAAATACAGATGATTTCGAGTGTAACGTGAACTTTTTAATAAGAAGCAATTATAGTGCAATACATTTAATTCACTCAAAAGATTTGATGCCGGTCATAAATGTACATATACACTAGACGCTGATATTGGAAGTATTAAATTTGGAATAAATCTATCTGATGCTTATCATTTGATAGTGATAAACATTAAAACCATGAAATTAACACTGCACCTGTTCATATTGTTATGTGCATAAATCTTCCAAATGGATCGAATATACTTTAATGCCTTCATAATCAAAGTGTCATTCAATACATAACTGTACAAGAAATCTATTTTCTCACTACATGTTATCTTTTGCTGTTTTGTAACTTCACTTTCCTAGTCTTCATGTTAACGAACCAGATAACAGAAAAAAAGTCCTTCCACGCTAGATCTCAATAATATTTTTTTAAACGATTAGTTATATGAAATACTGCAAAATAGTAGATTTTATTGCAATAACAAAAACTAGTATAGAAAATTACAGAAAAAATTTTTAGAAATTTTAAAAATGCAAATGGAGAAATGGTATGTCAATTAAATTATTTCCCAAAAAAAGTTTAATTAAAAAATGCCAAAAATACTGTTTTTATTGTTTTAAGAAGTTATTGCAGAAAAATGTCAAAAATCTCTGAGGTGCACATTTTTGCTCATCAAAATATATATGGCTTTAGATAAAATAATCTGGCTTATAGAACATCAAAGACATACATACATCGTCTTTTATTACTAGCAGACATATAAAATATGTTCACTTTAACCATGGCCCAACACTTAATATAAACTATAGGGAATGAGTATACATTTCCTATTGATAAGATGTACCAAATGATGAAAAGGATTATATATCACGTCATATTGGTTTATAAACTCATTGCTAAAAAAAAAAAATTACAAAATTTTATTTTTTTTCATTCCATCTGCATTTATAAAAATTTTCCTACTGCATTTATAAAAATTTTGGAAAATAAAACAAAAAAAAACATTCTAAATAAAAAAAATACATATATATATCTGTTTATCTAAAATTAACATCAAATGAATTTTGAAGATTTGAATTTTTTTTTATTTAAAGCCAATCAAAAGCCTACTCAAGCCACTTGTCTTTGAAGTGCTATTAAAATTGTATTAATTCATTTAAAATATAAAAAACTTCATAACTCAGCCAATTTTAATAGCAAAAACTGAAACTTTTTTTCTTATATAAAATTCTTGTGTGTAAAATATATTAAAAACAATTAACAGAATAAATGAACTATATTTGAACTTAAATTCAACTTTTTAACACACAATGTATATATAATTATCATTTAGCATATTCTTTCAAATGAAAACATATTCTTATGGTTTATCTCTTAAAGTTTAGGAATCAACCCTCCACATATATAGAAACAGATACATAGATCATTAGCCGCTATACTTGGCACCATTTGAATAAAAATATCTTTACATATAAGCATTTTCCCATCTTAAATTTGATTTTTTAAAATGTTTTCATGAATTTTGTTTACTTTCTCTATGATATCCGACACTTCAGACGATAAATCTTTTGGGGGGTGGGGCAGTAGGGGATGAAAGGGAGGGCACCATAATTTCAAAAACTTAACACATTAAAGGCGGAATTCGTAGTGCTACGATTAGATCCATGTTACCTAACATATTTTCATCAAGTATGCTAGGTAACACCGCCTTTAATATGTTAGATCCCCCGCCTTTAATGTGTTAAGATTCCATATCTTAGTCACAAGCACTTAAAGAATGTCGACAGAAGTACCTTCATATCACAATTTTTATTCGCCATGATCAAAAGTTCCACTCCCTTTGTGTTGCTTTTGTGCCCGACAGAAAAACATTTTTTGTTCTATCATTTCTCAGCCCGACTTTTTTTCCTTTGGTAGTAATGGATGAAATTGGTAACCTTTCAGTAGTCTTAAACACTCATTAGGGTCATGTAAAAATTTCAGAAATGAAATGAAAGAGCTCATTCTTTTAATTAAACTAGATCCATTAAACTGATGTGTGAACAGGTTAAAGGACCAACGAGTAAAAGTTAAGAAGCTCTGTTTACTGTTAACGTAGAAAGAAAGAAATGTCTTATAAATTAATGGTAAAGATGCACGAATCAAAAACTCTATGAAACAAAATTAGTTTAAATTTGATTATAATAATAATAAACATTGTGACAAATTATGTTTAAAAATAATATTAGAAATATTTATTTAAATTAATGAAAAAATCTTATGGAATCAAAATAGTATTTTATAAAAAGGTAATTGTGTGCTTTGATGTATAAATTTTCTTTTTATGAGATAACTATTTCCAATGTTATTAGCAAAATAAATTCAGTGATTTCAAAAAACTGGCTTAATTTCTTTTTCATACTGTAAAAATTAATTAATTTTCAAAGTTGAAAATATCATGGTCAAGTTACGATGGATCTTAGAATCACATATGCAAGTTATCTGTCACAATTTTTCATTAATTTGGATTCTTGTGACACACAAACTTTCTTTATATTAATCAGTAAAAGAGAAGATATAAAAATTCCAATTATTTTTAAATTATCATTAAGATAATTTAAAAATAATTAGATTATTAATGTATTAAAGCTATGTTATCTAATAGTGAAACATACACTTGATAAGATTTAAAACAAATTTATTGAGTTATTGAAGAAAATAGTTTGTAATCAGTGCTGAAAAGTAGATTTCTTTACAAAAATCTATATCCTCAGAAGTGATACCTAAAAGAATTTTTCTAACAAGATCAAAAATGTTAAAATATTACATATATTAAACTAGCATGCAAAATAACTATCCTATAATCAACAAAATATTAACTTCAGTTAAAAGAAGATAAAAGTTTTGGCAAATTTTCTTCAGCATTGATTTTATATTAATTGCTAAAATCACAAAAAGCATGGCAAAGACAATATTTCGCCAAAACTTCATAAATATCATCTTTGGGACATAGCAATGTATTTGAAAGATTTTTATAGAATTAAACTTGTTTAAAAAAAGCATGCTATACCAATGGCACTTCCAAAGCATATTAGAATATTGTTTTCATTCAAATATTCTGATGTAAACAAACACAATATATATATATATAATCTCATAAACAATATATTGTTTAGGAATGTCTCGGAGAAGAAGAAAAGTATATAATTTTGTTAAAGATGTTTGTTTCGGAATGACAGTACCAATATAAATAACAGTGCAGAAACATAAATACAATATTCTATTTCGGAAAAAAAATCGGACTGAACGTCTTAACACCAGGAGAAGAACGGAGACTTGCTTTGGAAAGTCTGGGTGAAATTATCACTTCCTGCTCTTGAACGTCCTTTATCCCTTGCTCCTCTGCTTCTCTGAATCAAAACTGCAGGCATCTGAACTAACTGGAGAGGAGACTTTGCATCTTTCAAGGCTTGAGTCAAATTTAAGATCTGGCCTCGCAAGACAGACATTTGCTTTTCAAAAATATTTCTATCAAACCCTCTATCCATCTTGAATAATTCAAAAAGATCGTTGCAAAGCTCCTGGACAAAATTCATGTCGGAGAGCTGTGGCAAAACTAAATCTCTGGTTTCGGAAGAGAAGGGTATTCTTGCCATGGGCAACCATGCCCAATGAAAAGGATAAGCCCTCCATGAATCTGGATGCTTAAAAGGAAAAGCTAATCCATTATCAATTGCTGCAATCTTAATTTCGCCTTTGTCATTTTCATTGGATGGATCAGGTTTTTGGTATTTAATGAGCCAATTATCGTTGCCACGGTCAGTATTTCTAATAATATAATCTAACACAACAAGCCTTTCAAATTGAGAATGGAATTGTTTCTGCAAGTGTTCTGGAAGGGGATCTGAATCAAATATTCGCAACCACTGATCTGCATTAAGGTACCCATCGACAAAGAGTTGAAATGATCCGACCTTTGGAGGCAGTCCAATTCGATTAAAGTGACAACGGTATCTTGGGAACTTCTCAATTATATTTCTTTTAGTTCGTGATTTCGCTCTATCTAGTGTAGAATAATTGAAAGATTCACTGACTAGATGCACAACTTTGGTTTTGGGGACTATATTTAACTGAAGCTTCTGATCTACAAGGGAAGCTCCAGCTTCCGAGAGATATCCCTGGTTTGGTACTAGACAACTACGTCCAAAGCAGCATGGACAACAAATCTTGTGCATCCATTTTGTCCATTTGGGGTTGAGTCGTCCATAAGGTTCTTCATCTTTAGGTTTAAATACTCCAATTTTTTTGCTATTAATGTTTTTAACAAAGTAACTTCCACTTGAACCTTGGTAAATGCGCTCAGGAATTACACCATGAACGATAGCATGTTCAGCTTCCCGAATTATAGCAGAGAATTGAAGGTCCTCGGGGAAGCAGTTGATACTACAGCAAGGTTCGGAATCCATTTGATTTATTAATGGTTCACTTTCATGTGTGCTGTCAGAAGCACTGGATGCATTTAAAGGGCACAAAGCTATATCAGGCAGGCAGTCATTGAGAGTTCCTGAAGATGGCATATCTGAAAAAAAGAAAATAGAAAAAACAATCAGAATGTTTTCATACAGAATTTCTTTCTGGGCAAATTATAAAAATTCATGCATACACTTTTAATCCTAAAAAGGCCAATATCATAGCTCAACTTTTACTTATACACTATATCTCAAATTTTCTTTCATTAAGCAAAATTCTTCGCATTCAGATCTGAACTTTTGCCTAGTCACTATATTTATCTTATTTTTCACTTAAACATAGCATTAAATATTTCCCAACCCTTACAAACTCAACAGAAATTCTAAAAAAAACTTCAAAGTTATACCTTTCTAACAGCTATGTTGTTATATTACCAATTAGTTATGCTAATAAATAAAATGTAATTTATGCACAACAATTGGAATAAACAAAAAATCTGGAATTTTCAGCTTAAAAAAATATATAATACAACAGCCTGCTTAAAACCCAATAGTGAGTTCTAATTACTTTACATAACAAGAATTCTTTATTTTTACTCAAAAACTACAATCATTGAACATAATATATTGTGTTCAATATGTTAGGTTGCAATAATACAATATAATTACTACAATATTGTACAATTCATTTTACTTTCAAGGAGTACAACTTATAGCATTCTCTTATAAGTCTCACATGGAAAGACAACAAAATAAAGCAGAATCTTTTTATTTTAATTTAATATATAGGATTTATATTTTAATATATTTGATTAAGGAACTCTCAGTTTCATAAGCCATCTTAAATGATAAAATTATAATTGGTAAATTGTAGTTTCAAATTATTCTAATACCCCATCATCATTACTTCTAACACGAAATATTCTTCAACAACTATTGTAAACAAATATTCGTAAATCTACCAATAACAGAAAGTTATTTTCAAATTATCACACTTTTGAAGTGCAAAGTTTTTTACTTTAATGAAATAAACAAAGTAATAAAAAGCAATATGAAAAATTATATGCTTATGCATTAAAAAATCAATGTATTAATCTATATAATTTTACACATACAAGATTAATATCTTATTTCAAACCATAGTACTGCACTTTTTAATTAATAATTAATGTATATAAAAGTCTACTTAATGGTTTATTAGCATGAATTCCACAAAGAAATTCATTCCACCAATTTTAATATAAGACCAATTTAATTTCATAACAGATAATTCAAAACAGAAATAATCAAACCTCATAAAAAAAATTCTTCATCAGCAAACTGAATAAGAATTTATATTCCTTTTAGCATAGTCATAACATTTCAAATGCATAATCACTACAGAAATACCAACAATTACATTAGACTAAATTGTTGAAAACTATAATTCTATTTACAGTGTTTTCGACTGGTAATGGTGATGAGTCAGCATATTTATAAAATATATCTTTTACTATAATATAAAATCAACCTTTCTACAACAAAATCTTCAATTAAATGAACAATTCATTAAGAAATGAACAAAAAACACTTAAATGTAGTTTTTATAATGCTTTATCATTACATACAAAGTTACACTCAAATATCAAAAGTAATGTTTATGATTAATTATAATATATACATTTTACTTTTTAATAACTGCTTTGTTTAGTACAAGAATTTTGATGTATGCTTTGATTAAACTTTTAAAGCATTTAACTAAAATAAATGTGGGCAGGCAATATATAAGAGACAGGAAAATAAGAGTATGGAAAAAATACTTTCACAGAAATTAAACATTTTTTTGCACACTATTGTGAATACTCAATAAATAATTCTTAAAATCTTCATTCATAAAGTCTTGAAAAGAATTGTTAGATCCAAAAGCTACATTGATATTTTTGTTTATAGAGAGGGTTCTAATCTATCAATATTTAATAATCTTTTCTTTGTTTTTAATATCCATCATATAATCAATATCTGCATAGTACATTTATTCCAAAACAAATTTTAAATTAATAATAAAGCAATATTTTAAAAATCCCAAATTTTAGATTTGAGGATACTAAAATATTCCTATACTCAAATCAGTCAGCTATTTACAAACTACTGAAAAATAATATCCTGACACAATAAATAAGGTATGCAAAGAAATCAACAACATTAAATTTTTTGCTGTTTCATAAATGTTGAATCATGTTCAAAGACATAACATTTATTGTAGTTAGAAATCTATGAAGTAAAAGAATGCATATTCAAAAACCATTATAAAAATTTAAAAAGTCTTTAGTAGGACTGAATATTAATTAAAACACATAAATATGGTTTATAAACTATATTCTACATATTAAAATTCTAATCAGAGGAAAAACCTTTCAAAAAATCTGCAGCTAAAAAATATAAATAAATTTCCCAAACCTTTAATGTCCATATTAAAAAATTAACTAGGTAAAAATCAAGTAAATTTAATTTAAATCAGATATATAATACTGAATTTTATAAGAAAATAATAAAATTTAATAACGTATCCAATAACTCAGGTACAAAACTCTTTCCATTGCAAAAGAAAGAACTAGCAAGAAAAAGATAAACTTTTATCACCATGAGGACGACAACGCAAGAAACTGCCTAGATAAAAATTGATTACATGTTCAAAGATATTACACACGATTGACATTTACTACAAACAGTTATTGAAAATAATCAGTCCTATGATGAAACATTTTAATAATATTATGTGCATATATAAAGGACATTGTTAGTTAAGACCATGCATTTTTATGCACAAATCAAAAATATTTCTTCAAAACAATTTCCAGCAACTCAATTCCAAATTACAAGCTACAGTTTATGTGGGAAAAGCAGCAAATTTTAAATTAATTCAACTCAATTTTTAAACAATTTAGCGCAAATTTTAAACTTATGCACAACAACACGTCTTATCTTATTATAATATTTGCTACAAATTAAACTAATACATAAGCATAAATTTATATATATTTAAGTTATTGTTTATCACAGATTAAAATTTAATCAGTAAATATTTGTTATATAAAATAAGTTAACCTTTTGTCACTTTTTATCCTACTTTGTTCTTATAAGGAAAGGATCTTCCAATAACTGTTATTAAATCAAAATTTGCTATGCAGATCAAGATCTATGATTTTTAACTAATACTTAAAAATGTTTGATATTTTCCTTTAAACGTTAATAATTTTTTTTAAAAAATCATTAACAGTCACACATAACATTTGTTAATTAGCAATCAATAATTATCTAAAATTTTGTGCTATTAAAAAAAATAATAGCTTACTTAATATTATACAAAACACAACCCTAAAAATAAAATATAATCCAAACTGTTAATCTCAAATGATTATTAAGTTTCAAAAATACACTACGAGCAGCAATGATTACGCGTCAACAACTAAAAGACGGATAATTAGATGTCTCTTTAATCTCATAAAACTAAATCACCAACCTACAAACAAACAACTGATGATTAGGTATTCCCGCTGGTGAATGGTAATTTAACAAACGATAGGCCCCTATCAGCAGGATTTGATTTCTATTCAGTGTACGCTTACACAATAGAAATGAAACTAATAAGATTAGGAAACCCTTCTATCTCTCCTACAAAAACTGATCATATGGTATCTTAAGTACATGAGAATTAATGATAATAAGAACACTTGTTGGAAAAAATAATAATTTGATAGCAATAATAGTCAGTTGAAATTACTCACAATACAATCAAAAATTACAGAGTCATAATAATTCAATTTAAAAAATCTTCTAGTCTCATGACACATACGTTCTATCTGAGGAGACACTGGCAACTATGGATTAGGTCAGGTGATTTATTTCTTTTTTTCTTGGTTTCTTTTTCAAATTATTAAGGATATCTAACTCAGTGTATGGAGCAACACTGATAATCACAGAGAATTCGACATGTGTAAATGCTAAAATGTCAGTTATTAATTAAGAAATAAAAAACATCTTGCCAAAATTTACATATTAATAAGTTAAGAAATGACGGAAATAAAAGTTGTAGTAGATGAAAATTAATGTTCACTCATCATAATTTTAGACAGGATGTGTATTATTAATGACGACAAAAATGTGGACAACGTCACATCTGCATTGCTATGACATCATTTTGAATGTTGCGTAGGAAATAATATTTATTTTATTTCATATCAAAATATAGTTTTTTGTTTTCATTACTGATAAATTTTATATTAATATTCTTTTAATTTAGATTCATTCATTTAACGTTTCTTTAAATAATGTTTGAAAATTAGGAAATTTATTATTTTGATTTGGCAACAAAAGACAACCTCGTGGACAAGCGTGTGTGCTCCAGAAGCGTCTAGGGGCTGGAAAAAAATTTTGCTCCGAGGGAAAAAGAGGGGAAATTTTGAGCGGGGAAAATATTCCGATTATTTGCTTATTACGCTTATCCTCAATGGTCGAAATGGTTGTGTATGTTTTTTGGGAGCTGAAAGATTGTTTTTAACGCATTTCAAATTTATTTATTAATAAATGCAATTATAGCGTGCATATAAAAAGTATCTTTCAATCATTTACGAATGTAATTATTTTATGAAATATTGTTGTATATGTTTGTAAGAATTGCAAGCTGCACAGGATACAAATATTTTAAATCCTGTACAGCTCATACTTTTCTGTTAGTGAACCTGTTTATATCATTTAAGAAGTTATAGGATTAGATGTTAATTCTAGATATTTATTTTTTTTAAGAAAATAACTTTTCATGAAATACTCGCATGTCTTTTTTTTTTCTGATTATCAAGCATGTAAGTTAAATTTAGATAGTCTTACTTTATTTAACTGAAATATATTGCCTATATATTTTTACTAAGTGTACCCATGATGACAATAAATCTAATACACACAACTATTTAAATAATTTTTTAAAAAAAGCACTTCATTGGCAATTGATGTAAAGATGCTCAAAAGATTATCCTCAGTTGTGTAAATAAATTGCACATCAAATAGGAGATTAAATGAATGTTTTGTATTTAGCTAGATAAAAATCTTGAATTTGATTTCTTAAGATTTTAAAATTTATATTTACCTATAAAATATTATAAAAATTATTCCTGATTTTAATTTTTCTGAAGCCTAATAAAAAGGCTTTTTATTACAGAATTTTTCCATGTAAAATTTTTAAAGAAAAAAAATGCTTTATATTCAGTGGGAATGTATATTTAAAATTATGGATCTTTTTATTCTGTAATGGCTATGACTTCATAATATGCTGAAAAGAAGAGCTCTGCAATATTTTTATGTATTCTGAAAGAAAATATTTATATTACACTTTGTATATTTCATTATATCTGAAAATTTTTGAGATAAATCTTACTTCATTTTTGAAAGCATTATATTTAAGGATTGTTTCAAAATTTTCATCGTATTGTGCAATGAAAAATTTTTGTGTGTAATAAATCATGTTCTACTATTAAAATTTGATTTCTTAAATTTTTGTCTGTGATCAATTTAATTCAAAAACCAGCAACTTTTTTGTAATGAAATTATGTATAAAAAAAAGTCACTTAAATATCCCTAATATAGATTCTAAGTGAAATGAATATTGACAAATTCCTCTGTTTTTCGATTCTTTTTATTATAGTATTACACTGACTGTATTATATATATATATATACCATCTCAATTCAAAAAAATTTCAGAGGTTCACTATTTTATTCCAGAAATTTATATGAGTAATATAATGGAAAAATATGAAACTATTATATAGTATCACTTTTAATCAAACTTCTGGTATGAGTAAATTAGTTAAAAATGCTGTAATTCTTTAAAATAAGCATCTTTATATCACAAATTTTCTAAATTATTTTAGATCTTTACAGTGACTTAATTTTAGTATTTAGAAAAAGAATTTCTGTAACCTATTGTAATCTATCTTCAGAATAAATTTTTTTATATATGAATTTACAAAGTATAAGTTATAGTAATATTTGACATGCTTAGTCATAATTATTTTTATACATTAATGTAATTTATGTTTACATTGCTTATCCTCACTTTAAAAATCTTAAATATTTTTTTTTTCTTTTTCAAATTTATTTATTGTAGATTTTATACATAGGAAAATTTACTGTTCATAAAAAAGGCATTTTAACAGAATTCTGTAGCTTAATCCTTTTATACTATTCTAGTCATAAATAACTTCAGTGTTGGATTTATTTAAATATTTGCTGTGATTAAATTACATGTTCATATTTTACTTTTAATATATATATCTATATTAGCAGTAACTGCATGGCACTGCCCATTATATAGCATCCAAGAAGAAAAATTAGTTTTAAGCTAACCTCCACCCGATATAGCATGGGCATGTTTGACAACATCAAATAAACAGAAAATATTTAGAAATTATCAAAAATAGCTACAAAACAAATTTTTATAGAATGAAGCTTTTTGATATTTCATGTGTTCTGACCAAGGTTAGATTTCCTTCTTTTTGGCATAACGAGATTTGAATCACTGTTTAAAATCAGATGTAAGCAAAGAAATGTATCACATATGTATACCACAGCTCTTACTGTTTGCACATGCACAGAACAATTAAAATCTTAAATACAAAACTCCCTTTATTATTTTGACATGACTTTAATGTACCCAATAAATACCTTATACACCTGACTCAATAAATGCTCTATAAAATGGTATAAATATCTTTAGTATCCATTATTTCTCGAGTTTTTGGGGTTCAAATAAAGACATTTTCAGAAGACTTCATTTTGTACTATGTATATACATATGTATTTGCTATTTTGTATTATCAACTTCATTTATAATCTGTTTTAAATATCTTTGGAATCAAAAAGTTTAACTTGCTCATAATAAATAAATAATGAAACACATAATTAGTTGACATCAAGTTATAGATATCAGCAAATCAACATTTATTTAATTAAAAAGATTCTTGACTCATAGATTCAATCATTTGTTTTAAATATTTACACAAAATCTTGTTCCAATTAAATTTTAAAATGCTTAACTTTTTTACAAATTCCTATTCTTTATAGCAACGATGTTACATGTTAGCCTTGAAAAAATAAACAAGGTTTATATGGGAGAAAAAAAGGTTGGAGAGGGGGCGATTCTTTTTAAAAATGTTTGTCTATTTTAAAAATGCCATATAAAAAAGAACCAAAACAAATTGGTATCAATGTTTCCTTCCTTGTAGGAGGCATCTTCAACTACCTTCATTCCTATTTACGGTAATAAGTTATCAGTACTGATTAATTTCAAGATGAACATCAATAATTTGGTATCTGACAGAGAACATATTTCATGTGAAGTGAACATGATCTCTCATATCTGTAAGTGCTCCTAAATGGGGAAATAACTATATCTGAACTTTAAACTCCATATTTGATGCCTTTTAAAATACTATCATTGTTTCATATCATGAAGACTTATTTGTATACATGCATAGTCAATCATTTTCCAATAATAAAATTCCACTTCATTTTTTTATGTGTGATTGATTTGATTTTGAACTCAAATACCAGCTATTCAAATATTTGAAATTATTAAAACAACCAGTTAAATATTTCTATAATAATGCAATTCCTAATGTAATGTGCATGCACAAGCTTACGCATAAAATGTTTGAATATAATTCTGTAGCTGAACTCTTTCAGAATTAACTATGCTATAAACTAGAATTTTGACTGCCTTCAAGAATCAGGTGCAGAGTTGAATTTATTGAACTATAGTGATATTGTGTGCAATCAATTTCACTTACACTTATTTTTAAATATTTAGGGATAATTCAAAAATAATGAAATTAGTTGATAACAAATTAAAACTTAAAATAATTTTAGGTATCAAACCAACAATTATTTAATTAAAAAGATACTTAACACTTGGATTTAACAATTTGTTTAAAATAATTTCAAAAATAAAATCTTGCTCATATTGTATTTTAAAATAATCATTTTTTTTTTCATTAACTCCTTCCTTTTTATAGTAAAGATATCAAACTCAAATGTTAACTTAAACAAAATAAATAGGGTTGAGTTTATGTGGAAGAGAATATATATATATATATATTCAACAAAATGTTAATCTATTTTTAAAATGTCATTTAAAAAACACACTCAAGACAAAAGTAATATCAGTCTGCCTTTCTTGCATGTGGAATCATATCATAATTTTTATCTCAAGCAATATGTTTTGTCTACCGGATTAATTTCAACATGATACAAGGAATATCAATAATTCTAGATCTGACATAAAACATATTTCATGTCATAAGCAAGAATAATTATTCAAACTTATAAGTATTTCCAAACATGGAAATAATTTCATAAATATCTGAGAGATCTAAAATTTTTGCTTTTCAGCTTAATTGAATTTTACTTAAAAAATAAACAGAATAGCATTGGTATATTACATATGGTTAAGTACCAATAGTATAATAATGAAGAAAATTAGGATCAATCAATAAAACTACATACAAGAATTTAAATCCTCAAACTTGTTTCACATGTAATTTCTCAGCCTTAAAAAAAAAAATCCTTATATATTTCAAAAAATAAATTTGTGAAATATATTTTTAAAAATAAATTTGACCTTTTTTTAAAAATAAATTTGTGAAATATATTTTTAAAAATAAATTTGACCTTTTTTAAAAAATAAATTTGTGAAAGACTAAATATGTATTTTAAAAATTATAGTAACAAAAAATTATATATTATATTTTCTAGGCTGTTGTTATATTTATTGCAATTCATGCACTTATTTTGAAGGACAAGAGATGCAAGATTAATAAAAGTACCATAACTTTGATAATCAGATACTTAAAAATATTTTATCAAGGATATTAAGCATAAATATTATGTTATTATATAATTCTTTTATTGGTTATATTTATATATAAAACTTTGATCAATAAAATCACAGCTTTGGGCCTTTATATTTTATCTTCTACTAACACTGGTTATTTAGATGCATTTGATTTTACATTAAAATTCTAATAATGTCATAACATTTTAGAACTTTAAAACACCATCCTAAGGTTTAGCAATTTTTAAATATTGTTAGAAAATAAAAATATCAAAAAGTAACATTTCAAATCATAAAATCTCAGTTATATAGATATATGTCAGTAAAAATTTATATTTCAATAATAAATATTAATGTCAACAATTAATTAGATAAATAAATATTATTCTAACAATAATAAGAATTTAGTAAAATATTATTAAAGAAAAAATGATAAATTTTTGATCATGAATAATAAATGTTCCCATTTCAAATTGTTAGTTTTTCAGTCCTTTTTTTTTTTAAATATAAGTACATTTAATATTTTCAATATGTTATTACATATATAACACTTCCAATAATTAAATGAAGCACAAATTTAGATTACAATGTAATTTTTAACTTTTGCTTTCTGTTAAAAACGAAGTACTGAAAATGTTTATCTTTATTTTCTTTTTACACACGTGCCAATAAGCCGGAAATGTAACGGCAGTTGAGCGTGTCATGTGATCAGATGGTTTTTATTTTTTTTTGGAAAAAGGATAAATCAGTAGTGTAAGATTTGATTTCGAAGAATAAAGTTGTTGAGTTTTATGCTCCGTGTAGATTATTCGAAGTAATGAATTTTTGTTAGGTTTTTTAACACTTTCATTGAGACATGAACAAGACTCACTTTAAATAATTTTTTTTAATAAAAAATAAATAGGACCAGTAGATTACATTTAAACTAAAATATATTCTGGTAGCAGTATGAGCAATTATCTACTTCATGATCATCAGTTTAATAATAACTGATTTGTCTGTCAAATGAAACATTAAATACTTCAATGACTTAGATAGCAAGGCTAAATATGCATGTACTCAAAAAACTTCAATAGGATTTTACTGTTTATTTGCAAAATAATAATGTCAATAAATTTAAAAATTTAAATGCAATTTCTGTAGAGTTTAATAAAATTCACTTAAATTATGAAACTGAAATGTATCCACTTTTAATATGTAAATTTATTTTTCCTTTAAATTGAAATATTAGACTCATATATATATATATATATATATTCATAACTACAATTTCTGATTATATATTTAATACATATAGTTGAGTATGTATTTGATACAAACCTAATTATATGTGTTTGGAAACATTCATTAAGAATGCATACTGGCGATGAAACATATATAACACTAAATTCATAAAACCAAATTTTTCTCTAATAAATACAAAAGTTTTCAATAGTTACTAACTGATCAAATAAAAAAAAATACTTGTATGCTGTAACAAAAACTCCATATAAACAAATTGCATGCCATCGTGTTTTTATTCCGAAATACGTTTGTAAGTAAACAGAGAAACTTTCAAATTAATCAAAGTACCTAATTAAATAATAATAATAGAAAAAATGAACCAATAATTTTGGTTTAAGTGGGTTAGAAATCTATTATGTATTCTTTATTTGAACAATTTTTTTGTGTGTGTGTGCAGCATCTTACTTTTTATATCATAACTTCTATTTTAAAGACCATTGTTATATTTAGTTCAATAACACTATTCTAAAATCCAAGGCATCTACATTTCAAAAATTCCAAATACAGATTTCAAATCATTTTTGTACTAACAGAACTAGCAATTTAGCTCAGGAATCTGACGGACAAATCACGCGGCACAGATAAGAAGATCCTTCATCTGAGTCACGTGGGTTGAAAAAGCTGCCTTTATTTTCCCTAAACATCAGTAAATCCCTTCATTTTCCCCAAAGAGCAGAATTTGGTTGCTGTCCCTAGAGGCTAGTGTGTGCTCCGGTGTTCCGATCCGAAGTAATAAGTTTGTTTTTCCCGCTGAAGCAAATGGAGTATCTGTTTTGTAGAGTAATTTGGAAATAGAATAACCATCAAGCACCCTTACTAAATAAAATTGAGATCATTTTCATACATAAAATAAAGTAAGTGAGGTGACAATAAGCATAATATCTCATGTATAGTTAAAGAACTTGCATGACCATACGTCAAATGTTTAGATGGCATCTACAATTTCTTTTTCCTATGCTATATTGTAAAAAAGCATTGGAGAAGCGCAATTTTAATCTTATTCTATATATTAATGAATTTTTAATATTGAAGTCAAGTTTTTGTATATATCAGTCTAGATTTAAAGTGAGCTAAAAATTGCATGTTTATATTTGTGACTAATAGTGGTTAATTTTTGTATGATTTCTTTGTTTTTATACTTATATTTTCTCCTCATATTGAATTTCTTTCAAAATAATTTTATACGCATGAAATTTAACTGTTTATTTACCTTAAAATATCTTTATAACTTTAGTTGCCATTAAAATATGTAATCATTATAGCTATTAGCTTTTAAAAAGGTTCTTGATTTCTGCCGGTCTTACCTTGAAAAGAACAAATAAAACAACTGTAAGATGTCTCTCATTGAATAAATTATTATGTTTTAAAAAAGCATTTTAAAAGATATGCACTAGAAAAATACATCCGAGCATGGATACTCTAATTTCATTTTCTAGGGTCATCTGAAATTATTTTTCTCACTGGTAATATGAAATAATTATGAATTATACGATTGTAAAACTATAATTATGAATTATTAATAACTTTAAAAAGTTGGCATATTGAATAGGTCAAGTGCAGATGAAAAATATAATTTTTTCTATATAATTACATAAATTGAGGAAAATGCAATAACAAAACTTATTCATAGTAAACAGACCTGCTTTCAATGTCACTGGGTCTGCCTTAATAAAAATTGTTCCTGATGTTTTTTGTTTACTTTTGTATGTATGTGTGTAAAAATAAATAACAAGGGTAAAATTTTGTCTGCTAACTTTTACCATAGGAACAATGGACTTTTATTGCTTTTAAAGAATTACAGTTTAGTGATTATACTATATTCATTAGTTTAGTCAAATATTTCTTTTGAATCCTATTTTCTATCATTTCACAAGTTATATATTGATGTTTCTAAAGAAAGAATAACTATTTTATAGGGCAGTCATAATGTTTTTAAGAAATTTACTCACTTCTACAACATACTTTTAATTGTGTAAATTATGTTTCCTTTTGTTTAAATTTATATAGTAAAGTCTGTCAAACTATTTTGAAAATTTTTGACATCAAAGTTGCTTGAGGTTAAGTCATTAAAATTAATAAAAGTTTATTTTTCTTACTAAGCATAAAATTTCTGTTAGTTGAAATGTCTTCAGATAGAATTTTTGAATTAATGCTTCTAAATTTACTTTTAAAACTGGATGGATAACTAAATTAAATCAATCATGTTTCTTATTATTCTTTAAGGACCTTTTTAAAGATAATAGATTTGACAATACTTTGAAATGAATCTGTGGACAAACAAATGTTTTATTTTGAGTGGGAACTGAAAAGTTGTTTTTTACAAGAGATTAAAAATATTGGAAATTGTCTGTTGTGTCTTATTTGTTTATAATAATTGTGAATGAAAATATGTTTTTAAGATACAGATGAGCAATTGTCCGAAATTTCTGTCAACACCTTTTTTTTTCTATAAAAATATTAATCGGTTTTCTTTAAAGCAAAAAAAGAACTACTGTTCACTTCTATATCATTTTTTTAATAAGTAAAAAGAAAAATGAATATGTCGTTATATTCATATAATAACAAAGTAGTTGAGTTTCAAAACTGAAAAGATGTTTCTTTTACTATTTTTTAATGCTTGATGCACTAGAAGAATGTTTTAAAAACTGCATGAATAGCTCAATAATCAAAATTTAGTTATTGGGGATAGTAGATTTAGGGATTTTGCAGTATAAAGCAGTGCACATTATATATATATATATATATATATATATATATATATATATATATATATATATAATAAAAAGCAGAATGAATCTAGAAATATCATAGCAAAAAAAGGTCAAGTAGCATAATTCATATTTAAATTAGCTATAAATAAAAATATTTAATACTTTTAGTTTCATTACAATAAATGATTATGAAATAATAAATTTCAAACAGTTTATTATTTTATGTGATCTGTCTAAAGGAATACAATGCAACCACTGAATAATTAAGATTACACTATAATTAAAAAGTAATTATTTATCCTTTATCATTTAATAAATGATTTTGACAATTTAATGTGTGCATGTGCTATATTTCTAATACATTATTTATAATTTAAAAAATTACTTCTTGCAAATTTTTTATTTTGGTAGATAACTAATGTCATCTTTTAATCAGTTTGCTTGTGGCACTTTTCAAACTTGTAACCCTTAGCATTTTTTTTATGCCAACCCTTAACCCTTAGCAAAAATTTGCCATTGATTATTATACTGAAAAGACAATTTTAAAAATTTCTCTAATAAATATATATAATAAGTGACACTCAATTTAAAAAATTTCTAATCGCATAAATTCAAACTTCATTTAACTTTATGTGATTGCTATGTTGTGCAGGTTTTTGTTTTCCAATTGTGTGATTAGCATACACCATATCTATGAATTCTGTTCTTAACCTATATAAGTTCAAAATGCCTTCTCATAATCACTTTTCAGTTGTTTTTCTTACCTTCTTTTTCTACTGCGTCTCTTACTAATCATGTTTTGTACAAAAAGCTCATTAATGGGGTGAAAGATTGAAAATAGAATGCCATTAAAAAAAAACACTTTTTGAATTTAGAAACAATTTTCTTTGATTCAGAAGTACTCATTATTATCCTTGTTATATTACTCTATATTTTATTTTTTACAATTAAATAAGTAATAATTTCTGAACTTGGAATGTATGCACACTTAAATATTTCATCATTTTATTAATATATAATTCTAACTTCATTTTTTTTTTTTTCCTTTGAAGATATTTGTTGTAAATCATCATGGCTGAATTAGTACATCTCCGTTTGGAACATACTCTTCCTGAATTGGAAGAAATGGAACGAATTGGTCTTTTCACTAAAAATGAAATTAAGTATGTATAAATATATCATTTTTTCCCCTCAGGTGATTTATTGTTTCTGCAATTTAAAGACGATTATATTGCATATCAAATGATTCTCCTTCTCTAAGTGTGGACTTTCTTTCTCTGATACTTGCTAACCGAATGTTTCTTTCCTCACCATTTTTCTTATTGGGCAATAAACAAAGCTATTTGGCATTTAATATGCTCCAGCCAAGGTTGGGTTTCCTTTCTTTGAACGCAATGACATTTGAATCACTTTTTAAAATCATACACAAACAAAGAAATGTATCGCATAGTTATACCACAACTCTTGCTCTACAAAATGGTATAAATACCTCCAATATTTGTTAACTGTTTCTCAAGTTTTTATGATTCAAATAAGCAAACATTTTCGGGATACTTCATTTTATACTATATATAGATTTAATCAGAACAAAGTATAATTTTTTAATATCAAATTAGTATATTTTAAACTTATTTCTCAAATCCTACTTGCTTATGTTAA
Organism: Argiope trifasciata; assembly: GCA_026543055.1. Lineage (NCBI taxonomy): Eukaryota > Metazoa > Arthropoda > Arachnida > Araneae > Araneidae > Argiope > Argiope trifasciata. Next base: position 626,066 of record JAPMOQ010058490.1, on the reverse strand, counting down.
TTTCAACTGGCAATGGTTTTAATAATTCAAAACATCACATAATATAATGATTGTTAGTTATTTTGCTAGTTTTGGAAACTTTATGAAATAAATATTTGATTTTATTCTTTCTTGACTTTGCATCTTAATTTAGATGTTTAAATTATTTCCTTTTTGATATAAATAATTGATTATTTAAGAGTAAATAAAAATTTTCTTGAAGTTGGAAATTTTTTCCTTAAAATATTTTTTTTTCTTTTATTTTAAATTCAGGTTTTGACATGCTTATTCTTTCTTTCCTGCTATGGCATTCTTCCTTATAACTGTTATTAATTTTAAATTTATATTTTCTTTAGATCCATAATTAAGAAACGCAATAATCTTGAATACAAACTTCGACGAATGCAGAAAAGGAAAGAAGACTTTCTAAAATATATTGAGGTAAAAGCCTTGTTTTAAAGATAAACATTTTGATTATAGTTTTAATAATGATATTTGGATAGAATGTAAATTAAGGCCTTAAAAAATTCTTGTATTATGTTTATATTCAGAACTATGTTGTCTTAGAAATTAATAATGAATAACTATAACATAGGTTAATAATGGAATGTGTTATTTTATAGATTTTTTTTTTTAAAGTATATCTGACTCGGTTTAAACATTTCTATAGGATTTTTTTGCAATCAAGACAATATTTAAGTTATCATTTCCAATAATGGTCTTATTCTTTTCACTTTTTGGAGTAAAAGCTAATTATTTTTCATTGCAGTCTACTTAACTAATAAATTTAAAAAATATTCTTGTAGTGTTCAAAACAAATATATATATAATGTATGTATAATCAAAATTATAGACCGAACTTTTTATTACATGACATTTAAAAACTGTAGAGTGTGAGTCTTTTTTATTATTATTATTATTAGGATTGTCACATCAGAAGAAGAACCTGGAAAACTCAAGAATTATTTTTTAAAAACTTAGAAAATTTTCATAAAAGCCAAGAAAATACTGGAAATTTTAAATTGCACAGTTTTTTTCCCCCTATTTATAAATTTGCTAATCTTTAAAAATTACAAGAATAAAAAATCATAGTTATGGTTTCAAAAACAAAACAATATTATTCGAGGTTGTATAATGGAGACTTTCACGTTTTCTACTCTCTCCCCCTTTTTTCTGTATAGATCATTTCAATTTGTGAGACAATTGTTCTTTTATCATAGGATTCCCAATTTGCACTTAAATGTGCCAGACTTCTGTAGCTGTATGAAAGATTAGTTTAAATTTCTCTGGCAGGAATAAAACATTCAGCTTGTGGGCACGTTGCAATGATATTTAGTCTTTCACACAAGAGTTTATTGAATGGTTTATCTATCATTTGAGAAATTGTGAGCTTATTCAGGATGAATAAAAGCATTTTTTAAAGTAATGAGTTGCTCTAAATCCATATTTAATATGAATTTGAATGGATTTAAGGAATTAAAAACAAACTTGATTTTGTTGAATGAGTTTGAGAAGTTCCACAAAATCTTTTTGTTGCATACTGCTCATATTGTAACAAGATAATAAGTTTAAGTAATATGGAAAAGCTGACAGTTATTAGTTATGCTGAAAAAAGGGAGAAAATTGCATGTCAATTCAAAAAGATCTTAATTAATACTAGACTTTGTATCTAAAGAAATGAAGATGAGATGTGAAGTTAAGAAAACATCAAGTATAATGTCTGAAAATAAATTATTTTGAATTTTTAGTTCAAGAACAATTATTTAAAACTGAATTTAAATGAACACTAAAACGATTAAATAAGAGTTGGTGCATCACATTCATCCTTTAATGTATTCGTTGATGTATCGGGAATATTTTTACATACATGCACTGAAAATTAAATAATTAAGGTGTCTAACAAAGATGTCATATCATATTTATTACAGATTGATGATTACCAATAGTTGAAAATACTGCAGATGTTCATGCCCAAATAAATAAATTGCTAAAAATGAATACATATTTTTATTGTTTTTAAGTAATCAGTCAATGGTTTGTATCATAATAATAAAATTGTTTTGTTTCACCCAAGTCTATAATTTTTTGTGACTTACAGTTAAAGAGTATGAGAGGTGATATATTAGATTTTGTCTAGCTAGATTCTAGATAATAAATGAAAAAAAAGTTTTATCTATGTAAATACCGAAAAAAAAAATGTAAATATATTATTAGTTCAAGTAATATTGAATTTGTATGTTCCCTGCTTTTTCTTTTCCTAAAAGTCATATTGCAATGTATCTTGCACTTGGGTGCTCTTTTTGCATTTCCTTGTATTTTGAATATATGTACAGAGAAAGCATATATATATATATATATATATTCCAGATTTGAATGGCAACTCTGTGTTGTGATAATAATATAATTTAAATTCAAATTTTTAATCATTTTTGGAAGTTTTAATTTTTTTTCATTAGAAATAATTATTTAATTGCTTTTATTCTAACACTATTGTTTCTTTTCCCAATAGTATGAAATGACCTTATTAACTTTAATCGAGAAAAGGAGGGAGGTATGAATGATTTTCTTTTATTTCTTATTGTATATTCTAAAATCTTGATTCGTATTTTTTTTATTTCTTTAATGCCTGTAGTTCTTTAATTAATGATGTATAAAAGACTAATTAAAAGAAAATAAAAAGTATTTCACTATGCTGTTATTTTTTTAACATAATTTCCCAGAAAATTTATAGATTTTTATGTATTTGTGCATTTGTTGATGCCACACATCTAAAAGTTTTCAATAAAGTTTGTAGCATTTATAAGAACTATTTCTTATTGTATTTTTTTATCTTTTAGAGACTGTTGTGTGAAGCCAAAAAAGCTGAAATAGATTTTTCTATAGCCAAAAGAATCAATAGATTATTTAAGGTAATTACAATATAATTTTAAAATTTTACTTTGAAATAGAGCTGGAGAGAGAGTTATACTTAAATCAAACTATCTATTTTTTTAAATTATATATACTTGTTTTTTACTATAGAATATTGTTCATATTAATTTATTCAAGTTCATCATGAAATTTGAAAATTTCTTGAATTTTGGCATGTTTGTTTTGATTTTTAAAATTATCGATTAATTTTTTATTTTTAGGCAGTCATATCCCGATATCCGGAAGATGAAAAATTATGGCTTGACCAAATTAAATTTTGTAAAAGAATGGTATGTTTATTTCCTTGCTTTTCAGTGCTCATAATTATTTAAATGTTTATAAAAAAAACTTGACACTTATAATCCATTACATTCATTGGGGGAGTGCTAAGGGAAAATCTACATGCAGTTTTTAATGAACTTGGGGAAAATCTACATGCAGTTATTAATGATATCAATTAAATGATTCTTGTAAAGTTTATTTTATACTATTTGTATTTAGTGACTATCTGATTCGTTTGGAATATTATTATATTTAAATCTGTTAAATCATTAGATATTGCTTCATGCTTGATATTTTGTCGTAAATAAGCTTTGTGTACTTGTACGCGAATCTTTATATTGGAGTCAGTCCCATAACATCACGGCAAAAGAAAAGGAAAAAAACTTGGCTACCCTGTTCATTGGTTTTCTAAATGTCACTGAGTTATGACATGTTTTTTCATCTGCAAATTACACAGATAACAGAATTTTTCTTTCACGCAATTTAATATTTTATGTAACAATTTAAATGCTTTTAATTTCAAAACAACAAGGAAATCTGTAATTGAAATAGGAAAAAGGAGGGAGCTACCAAAATTTAAGAAAAGCATGCATGACTTTTAAATTTAACATCATTAAAAATATTCATGATGAGAAGATTGATTTTTGAGAAGATCTAAAATGTATTTTTGTGCAATAATATTTTAGGTAGTTATTGTGTTTAATGTTAAAACACATCTTAATATTTGGTTAGTCAAAATTTTAAAAAATAACTCTTAGATGTACACATTTTTGTCCTCTATGATATATCTGTGAAAGATATGGTAACTGTATGTTGAACACTCTGACTTGCAGAGCACCAACACATACACACACATTCATCTTTGTTATTGCTAGAGATAGTATAATTTGTTGTTTGTTATATTTTGTATACTAAGCATAGATTTTGTTTTTAAAGTTGTTTTAAGGAACATCTAATATATTGCTTTTCTTAATTTTTCAATCTTCTAGTCTAATATCTGCTGGATTATTGAAAATGTGCTGTATATTTCCTTAATAATTTAATAACTTTGTCACATTTATTTGTTTGTTTGTTTCTTCTTTCAGAAATGGTTTGACACTATAAGTGCTCTACATACTAGATTGTTGCAAGTTCATTCTAAAAATCCATGTAAGTATGTTTTGCATCATAGCTACTACATGAAAGATAATTCTGTTGAAAGTATATTTTGCTTGAAAAAAATTTTTTAGTAGTATACAAAATTAATCATTTAAGAATGGCATTTAATATTTTAAATCAATATGCATTTTACATTTTATGATACATAAATTTTTTTTTAATTATATGACTCTTTCCTAATTCATTTATTGAATCAATGAATTTATTAGATCTCTGGTCCGATAAATCAATTAGTAGGAATTTGTAGTTTGTTTCATTCGGTAGATAGCTTCATGCTAATTATAACTTTTGGTAATTGTTGCAGGTAACTGCATATATTTTTCAAAAAATATCATGATGTATCAAAAAATAACATATGACAATTTCAGTGTTTTAGATATTAAAGAGTAATAATCTTTTTACTTTTCAATTGTTGTCTTCAGTCCTTGAGTGTTCATTTTTCTTTTAACTGTGGTGCTGTATGTTTGTTTTACTGCTTACTACTTTAACAAATAGGATAAGGGTAAAATAGAATGGTTCTGGTTATAATGAAAGTAAGTATTAAAGCAGTTCATCTGAAGCAAGAATTGGTCATTATCGATCTTTAATAATTTAATTCATTTGAATGCAAATCTATGCCTTTTGTAAATGAAATATCTTTGATATAATGACTTTTCAAAGATTGCATTAGACATATGGGCTTTACTTTTCTCTCTCTCTTTTTTTAAATCAAATTGCATCTGCAGTGTGTGTTTGAAAATATTTTCTGATTTATATAAACAATTCAACAATATCAATTATTTATTGCTTAAAATGTACTTAGGGGTTTAATCTTTTTTTTAAATTATTCATAACTCCTAATTTTGTTTTATATATGTTTAAGAAAACTTGTTGAATATTCATCTAACAAATGATGTAATGAAAAAATATATAAAAATAAATTGTGTTCTCCCTGAAAAATATTTTTTGCATTCAGCTCTTTGGATAATGGCTGCTAAGTTTGAGATGGAAGAAAATAAATCTCCAGAAAATGCACGTGCGATTTTGCAGAGAGGTGTCTTGATCAATCCAATGTCCGGAATTTTATGGAGAGAGGTACTGAAAATTTACATTTTCTCTTATGATTTTATTTTTATTAATTTTACAATAAAGGCAATGAATTCCGCAGACAGTTGCTCTATGATTTATCAAACTTAATTCTACTATATAGTCATTATAATTTCATTTTATTATCATTGTTTAAAATACATTTTTGTATCTGGTTTTTAAAAAGTTGATCTTTTTTCGCCATTTAAACGAATGAAAAACTATATATATATATATATATATATATCTTCTCTAATTTTTATATATTTATTTCAGAATATATTTTTCAGTTTCATCCATTAATACTTAATGATATTAAAATTTTGTACTTCTTCATAACAACTCTAAAAAAAGCGATCTTTTTACAAATGTTAGAAATAAATTTGTACTTATTTTATTAAAGAAAGTTCGCTACACTATCATTTTTATTATTTTTACCTAATATGTTTATATTGTTTATTTTTCACTGTTAATAAAGCAATATCCTCATGGAATTCATTCTTAATTTAAACCTTATTATTAATTTATTAATACAATTCATTTTTTCCTTTCAGTATTTTAGGATGGAGTTAATGTATACAGATTTGGTAAGTGTTTTTTTACTTTTATTCTGTGGTTATTTAATTATAATTGTCAAGAATCAAAATGGCAGCATGAAATATGAATCTATTTTCATTTTAAGCTCAATAAAACTGGGGATTATGTATTTTTTTTTCTCTCTAGTTAGTAGTTTCAGAATTTTACACTGTCATGTACTTTATTTTTTTAATTAAACATTAACTAGGATTTATTGAAAAATTTTGTAATTATAAATGTTGATCTACTTAGCATTCAGTGGTGTGTGAGAGAGATTGATTAATTAAATGTAATTGGTTTGTGATCTTGTGTGGTATTAAAAGTAATTGGTTTGTTTGGAAGAAGTTTGTGATCTTCTGATATAAAATATTAAATCAACTTTATTGTCAATGACTTTGAAAAAAATTTTCAATTATCTATCAGAATTAATGTAGTGCATATTTTGGCTGATTTCAACCTTTGTTTCATGCAATTATTATATGTTTTGTGAAATTACTGCATGATTGTACTATGATTTTTCAAACTTACATTCTCTTTTTGATCAATATAATTTTATTTTTAATTATTATGATTGTTTTTAAAACATTTGGTTTTTATTTTCAAAGCAATTTTAGAAGCTCCGTGTCATGTAAATGTGTGGAAAACAATATATATATTCTGTAATTCTTAATATAATTCTTATAAAAAGGTCATGATTATAAGAACATATTAAGATTTTAATGATTACAAAAGTTTAATTTTTATGCCAGTGATTTTTATAATTATTTTGATTAGTTCATTATTTAACTCTTTAATATAATTTTTTTTGCAAAGTGAGTTTTATAAAAGAGAAAATAAAACTATTATCCTAATCTTTTTTCCCCCCTTTCTTTCTTTATAGATTCAAAAACGCCGAGCAATATTGGAACCACATAGTTTGAAGGTATTTTTCTCCCTGTGTTCTGTCAAATCTATTCATTTTTCTAAAATTTTCAAGTTATTTCTAAAATATGTTTTGTTAAATTTTATGCAAGCTATGTCTTTTTTGTTTTATTCCAAATGAAGTTTAATTATGCTAATCAAATTAATATCTATGTATTTTCTAAGAGTGTGGAATCTGTGGAAGACGATGCTGTTTTAAGTGGCCAAGTTGCGAATGTTGTTTATGACAAGGCTGCTGAAGTGTTTGATGGTAATTTTTAATTTACTATTTAGATTCTTCATACTTGTTTCAAATGTTTTTAAGAACTGTTTATTTATGTAGCAAATTTTGATAGCATTTTCAGAGTTATTTTGTCTCTTTTTGTAAAAAAATCTGAGAAAAAAATATTATTACCATTCTTTTTTGGCATGATCTCTACCTTTTTCCCATCTGTTAGTTCTGATTGTTTTTGAGTATTTTTATTCCTTATTGTGTCTATGTGTGATGATGATTTATTGTGAAATTACTATAATTTAATATTTAGTTCAGGTGTCTGAATTTTAGTGTATCCTTTTAACTGTATACATTATTTATAAGCTTAATGTGATGAGATTCTTTAATACATTAACCTGTTTCTAACCAGTTGTTCATTTAAATGTATTATTATTTTGAAAATTATTTATTTATATTGTTTAGATGTTGAATATGCATTGTCATTTATACAAGTCTGCTTAGAGTTTGACTTTGGAATCAGACATATTGAGTATATTTTAAAAGAGTAAGTATGATGATATAAAATATTTGTAGCAATACTAAATGGTATTCTTTCTATGTGATTTTATTTTTCCTAATTTCATACATGGATGTTCAGATTGAAAATTTTTTTAATGGAATTCATTCTTAAGATATACTTCAAATATACTGCATTAGTTCAATTTTGAAATGGTTTCTTATCTTGCATGAGGGAAATTGCATACCATTATATTATGAATTAAGTTCATTAAATATTTATATTGAAATATTGTCTGTGGTGTTTAAAATAGCTCGATCATAAGGATTTTTTAAAAATTATTTTATTTATTTGATGAAAAAGTGAAATTACGTTTCCATTTGCTGCTGTATGTCTTGTCTTGTTTTATTGTGCTTTTTTTGGTGTTTCATGATTTATATTTAAAGGTATTGAATGTAATTTGTGTTCAATTTGTTGTTTACTTGTATAGAATATTTTGAAGTATGTTTTCTGTCACTATTTAGATTTAGTCACTACAAAATCTAATATTGAATTGATAAACATTTAAATGTGATTTTAACTAAGTAAATTAGTAAATAATTTATAGTAATTTTATTTAAATTGTGTCTAGTATATGTTTATTACTTAAATAAAGGTACTCCATCATGTAAATGTATTAACATTTATATCATCATTTATGATTTAAAAAAAAAAATTTTTACATGTAGATTTTTTAAGTGATTATTAAATCTTAATATCTGAAACTGAATATTGTTCCAAGTTTTTTCACTGTTTTCAAATAATTAAGATCATTTTCTAGATTATTCAATTGGGCTAATAACTTATTACTTTACCTTCCTTATACTATCGCTCTTTAGTTCTTGGATCCATTTGCTTTCACAATGCCTAATGAAAATCTTTTAAGTACATAACATTTGTGTTGGCATAGAAACTTATCATTGTTCATGAGAATATTGTATTTTTCAATTCAGCGTTCAAGAAAGATTTCCTGACAAAGAAGAGACATTAGATGCTCTGGCTAAAAAACCTTTGTTGTATGTAGAAGAAAAAATCAAAAGAGGGAAAGAAGCGGGAGTTCATAAAAGTAATATCCTTTTTTAAAATAAAATTTTAAAAATTCATTTCATTTATAACGAAAGAAAGCTTAGATAATATATAAATGCTGTGAATAATCTGAATAAAATTATATTTATACGGTATGTTACTCTATGAGTGCATAATTTATTAGAAAGATTAGAATTTTAATTTCTGGAATTAAATTTTTTTAAGTCCAAACAGAAGTATGATGGTTTCCTTAATAGATATTTCATTTTTGTTATTTCGGAAAGAGCCAAAATAATTTTCAAATTAAATTAATCAAAATCTGGAAGTTTATCAATGTTCTCTTTGATTAATCTATCAAATTACTCAAGCTTTTCATTTTCATTCTCTTTAGGAAGAATATTAGACTTAATTAATGAAGAAATTCATAAGAATTATGAAGAAGCTGTACAAAAATTGCCTACAGGTGAAATATCTTTTATTAATGTGAAACTTATATTATTTATTATTTTTCATCATGCCAAAAAAAATTTTTGGTTTTATTGAAATTTTTTTTCTCTATTTATAGAAAAAATGTGGTGCTTTTATATTGATTATACGCTAGATTTATTAAACTCTGCGAAAGATAGTAAAAAGGAAGAAGTAAGAATTTTTTTGTCTTATTTTAAATTAATAATTAAATACTAAATGTTTTGCTGTTAAGTAATTATATTCATTTAACTCTACACTTTTATATTATTGTTATTGAACAAACTTTAGTGATCCAATTTTAATCTGGAAAAAAAAAGTAAGATTAAACTTTATTAAGATAGTTTCAAAGAAATCCAATAACATTATTATTAATTTTCAGTTTTAAAGAATAACATAAGTTTTATCTCATTTCTTACGTTCAAACATTGAAAATTTTAAATAAATAATAATGAAAAACCTGATGAGAAATTTCTCTATGTTAAAAATGCTATATGCAATGGTATGTCGGACCATGATTTATTTGGGCTAAAATTTTTATCTATGCTAGAATATTGTTTGTTGCTGAGCATATTGAAAAAGCTGTAAAATTACTATTTAGCATGTAGATGGCAGTTAAAAATATTTTATGGCTTTTTAATTTATTTTCTTAAATTTTAAAAGTTTTTATCTGCATTGTAAATAATTTTTGTAATTATTAGCTAAACTTTTATAGTTATTCGTAAAATTTTTAATAACTTCCCCCTTTTTCTTCCAGTTTTATTCTCGTTTATCATTTGTATCAGTTGTTAATAAATTTATTAACAAAATATGTGCTTTTTTTTTTTAGCAGAGTGTGGTCATTTAATAAATTTGTATACTAATATATATGTATATTTATTTACCACAATTTAGTTTGAAGATGCTGCTATCAAAGTAATCAAGGCAGCAAAAGAAGTCAATTGCCTTAATGAGAAATATTATTCAGAAATGGTAAATGAGAATTTTTTTTTTTTTTTTTTTTTTTTTTTTGTAATGAATTTCAGTTCTACTTATTATGAAATTTATAGAATGTACAAATATTTATTCTTATGAAATATTTCGAAGTATATTTTAAAAATGTCTAACTTCAATACATATTTTAATACACATGAAGTGGTCTAATTTGAGTTAATTAAATCGGTGGTTAAACTTTGAGATAATGCAAAATCAAAGACAAAAATGAAGCTTTGACTTGACTTCCATCTTTGGCCATGATGTGCTTTTAACCATAATTCTATTTCATTGGTATCTACGCTTTATCTTTCTTTGAGAGAGTCTTTCTCATGTATGTATTGTCATTACTTGAATAAAAATATAATTGTGCATGCCAGTCACATATTCTATTCAAGAGTTATTTAAATAGTTTGTAATAATAATTTTCTGCTAGTTTTTATTTGAAAGCATTGATTGTTGTTTTCCTAGAAATCTTAATCAAAAACAGAACTGAATACTGTTAGCTCTAAATATCACTGCCTTACATAGTGGCATTAAAAACCAGAACTGTTATGCTTTATTTCTGTGTATTAAAATCTTGGAATAAACATGATGATAACATGAATAGTTATGCATTTTTTTATTTTTAGGTGGAATTACTTTTTGACACAGGCGGTATAAATGAAGCCTTTTCCATTGCCGTATCTTTTGCACGAAAATTTAATAAGGTTGATGTTTGGAAGAAATGTCTGACATACCATATTGAGTGGATAAGGGATCGTGAAGTAATCTATGATTTGCTTATGGAAGCTATCAACTCTGTTGATGAAATGGTATGTAAATTATCTTTTGTAGTTTATATAAAAAAGAAAAAGCATACATTTGTGGTGACATCTTAATAAGCCAGTAACTACCACTAAAACATTGGTGGCCATTTTTGTATAGTGGATAAGTTACTGGCTTTTAAACCCGAACATCGCAGGTTCGATCCTTGGCGGAATTCAACCTACGTATTGGCACAATTCCGCCAACACTTACGCCAAATATTTAATTAATTATTCAAGAATGTTATAATAAACCTTATTTTGCATCCAAATCCTAATTAACTAAAAACTGAAAAGTAATTTATAAAAGCCTTGTCTTTTTTTATGCATAGGCATTTATTCTTTGAAAAAATGTTACTTTTTTAGCTTTGTTATAAAATATTAACTGTTTTGCTCAGCTCAAGTGCCTGTTTATTTTTAAATTTGGAATAGAAAAGCTGCAATTATACATTTCCCATTCTTATTGCTATGATTTGTCAAAAAGCACATAAAAGATTCCTTCATTCTGAAATTAAATAAATTAGTATTTTTGTATGAATTCAGTGATTGAACTAAACTCACTTATCAGACTCTTCCCGTATACCGCTACAACTTCAACACAATCATCTATATGTTCTTGTTTTTGATATTGACCATTATGAGAGCTGTTATCACTGTTGTATCTATCGGCAAATGTTTATACTTTGATAATAAAAGTGTACTGATGTTGAATAGAATAAATTTGCATTGTCCTACATTATTCTACACCTTTTCACAAATAGGACTTTAACATCATATTTATGATAGTGTTCAAAATCAGATTATAAATTACCATCTTGTAACCTTAAAAATATAACTACACTTTCAAAATAGACTTAATTCCATATTATATATGATTGCTTACATTTTTTTTTCTAAATTAATTATAAAATTTTATGCTTACTTTTCTTAGCTAATCTAAAGAAATGTCAATGCTTTAATACTGTGTTCTTGTTTTTTAAAAAAATGACAGATTACATACAGTTCATTTGAATTAATTACATTTATTACACCGTTATTTTTTTTTTAAATCTAGGATTCTATCACTTTGTATAAATTGGGAGTAAATTGGTTGTCTATTGTTGATCCTGCAAAAATATCAGAATTTCTGGAGGTAACTATTACTTTCTTTTCAAATATATTAAAATTTTTCTCTTTAGTTGTACACTTTGAAATTCTCGTTACATTTAATTTTAGGGTGGAATAAAAAAAAGAAAAGAAATATCAACACCTCTTAAAGAAATGTATATGGAAGACCTTGCTCTTAGAGAGAATTTAACAGAAATGAGAGAAGTATACAAAAGGTATCTTATATTTAAAGTATTTTTGGGTCTTAAAGAATATGTATTTGCATTCATATTGCTTTCTTATGTATGGGAAGAGGCAATGGATTTGATTGTAATAAATTGGAATTTGTTTAACAAATTCTTTTAAATTTATTGTAAATTTTTTTGATCAGCATATTCCTTATATTAAGATAAATTCACTATTTTTGAATGCTTTGATGTGTCAAAAGCTTATAAACAATCTATTAACAAAATTCTAAAATTCACATTGTTGCTCTAAAGGAAGGAATTGTTGTAGGTTTTGTTTTATCTACACTATGGAAATCTAATATGTTCTCTTTTATAATTTGTGTCCTTTTTTTCTGGAAAATTAAGTTCATAATTTAAAATATTAATTGTTAGTAAATTTAAATTAAAAAAATTTATTTTATACAATGTTATAAGTTTTCTTTGAATTTTATAAACAAAAATAAATTTAACTAACTGGAAAGAAAATTTTACCTACAAAAATATTCTTAGTATTTTTAATTGGCAAAAATATGGATGCAAATTCAAAGTAAAAATTGTTTTACCGAAAAAGGTAGTAATTTTATTTATTAAAACTGATATGTTTAACCATGTTATCAGTTTATATCCAGCTTGTATATCTTTTTATTTAAGAATATTGTTACAAACCTGTAATTTTGCTTCCCTGCATGAATAGTGTCATCTTAAAGGCCTTACCACATGGCGAAATATCTTCAGCACTTTCGTTAGTATTTATCCCATTTCTAACTGCAAGAAGTTAGTCAAGCAAGTTTTTCATCATCATGAGCTTTTTTTAACTATCTAGAAAATGCTGACAATGGTGATAGAAATATTATTTGCAAACAAAATTCAACCAATCATGTGAAGATTCTATAGTGATGTAATATGGCAAGAATTATGTGATTGTCGCCAACTACTTTGTGAAACACACAGAGGGAGAGTGGGTATCATTAGGAGGGTTGTGAAAAACCTCATGTATGTGTGTGTGTTAAAAAAAAAGAATTTAAAAAATGGCCAAAAAAATTAACAATATTTACTATTTATTTTGGTTTTCTTTGCATTTTTAAGACACTTAAAAAGGATTTTCAAATTTAATTACTTTTCATGATACTATGCACCCTGTTAAGCTTAATTGCACACACACACAAAAAATCATTTTTTAAAAATATATTTTAGTTTTAAATTTAAAATTGATTGGATAAGATTAATTTATTGGAATTCATAAAATACTAACCCAGGTGCAGTTAAAAATGTTTTTACTTGTTACCATGTCATTATTACTGCAAAAATTAATGACAGAGTTACTAAGAATGGCAAAAGAAAAAAATATATCCTTATTTTGCAGAATTCATTGCTGCAAATTTTGATAAACATTGCAACCAGTTGAATTATACAATAAAATCAACACTATTAGGAATGAAAAAGACATTCAAAGAAAAAATTGCAGGAAAAACATGTCAAATTTGATAAATGTACAATTTGTCTCGTTTTACGAACCTTTTTTATATTCTTTGTATTACGTGCTCTAAAGATTATCCCTTTATTTGCCGAATTCTGTTGCCATCAATTTTCCAACTTCATTTTTTCACTAGTAGTTTAGTTTTCTTGCAGAATAATTCTAGGGAACCCAAGAAAAAAAGTTAATTAACAGAAATGTCTTGATTAATTTTATTAATTAAATATTTTTAATTCCTACTTATAGCTTATATTAACTTTGTTATCTGAGTTACATTATCCATAGAATACAATCAACAAAAATAATCATATAGTAAAGATGTAAGTTAGATTTAAATGGTACTTTTAAGTACTGTCTGTAAATAAAGGGTTAAAATTGAAGCAAAAGTGATTAAATTCCAACTAATTCAATAACTTTTTAGCTGAAAATAAATATTTCAATAGAAGTAGGAATTTATCAGTACAATGGCTACATAATTTATCTGCAAATTCCAAAATAGCGGTAATAGTTGTATATATATATTTTTTTAATTAAAACTATCATGGACTTTTGCATACATTGAAAGCTAATAGGATGACTAAAAAATAATTTATCCCAGATTTAATAACAAAAATAAAATTACTGGAAATGAGCATAGCAAGCAAAAATAATAGTAAAAAATCGTTATTTTACAGTTTTAAAAAGTTAAAAGTTGCATAATAATGCTGCAAAATTCATTTTGCACTGAGCAGTTCGAGTAATGTCTTAAATAGCATCCCACGAGTTATAAAATGAGAAATTCACTTTGTTGAGGCAGTGAATAAAAGGTGATAAATGCACCACAAAGTACATCTGTTGTTTTAGATTTAGCAGACTACAAATGCACAAGTGATGTCACTTTTGTGATTGTTTGCTCACGAAAGTGCTAACGATATTTCGTCATATGATTAGGCTTTAAGAAAGAACTGTGTTCTATTAGCGATAGCTATTCCCGAACTTGCAATCTTGTGGTTCTTAGCCAGATAACATGAACACAAGACAAAGTAATCGCTCAACCTTGAGAATATTATTTGGCTTATAAAACTTCCACTACAGACCATTTTAAGATCAACCCTGTTGCCTGCTTAGTGGGTGTCACATCAGGGAAAACAGAGCTTGGAGACCATTTTTCGACTTAGTGACAAAATGGATATTGCTGAAAACTTCGAGAATTTTAACGATCTGTCCATCCAATAGAAACTGAGATATGTTCAGATACTCCTGATTGGCCTAGAAGGTTCTCGGCCCGTTTTCCGAGTACTATAAAAGGATGGCAGTCTCAAGCTGTGTGTCGTGGGGAAAAGATGTCATAGTCAGAGTTATAGACAAGTAATGAGTCTTCAAGAGGGTAGCAAAGTAATGGTGGCATGCCAGCGTTGTATGGAGCCCAAGCGAGTGTCGAACTTTGCCATGTTCCAAGTCTTCTTGTCTACTGTGAAAGCAGCTTTGTGTCATGTCATAATGAGTGGTACAGCTAAAGTGAGGGACTGTGGGAAATTCAGCCATTTGAGAGTCCGTAAGGTGATGCTCCGAGGATCCTCTTTCCTACTGAATTCTGCCTGGCTATTTTGTGTGCTGTGATCAATTATTACTTGTGTGTTGTCCTGTGTTCGTCTCAACTGTAAATATTTGTCATCTGTGTTCTCATGCTCTGTGTGCTAATAAAACATCTCATTGTTTTCTACGGAAGCCTGCTGATCATGTTTTCATACCATACACCCACTACAAGTGAACCCTTCGAAAATTCGTACCATAAAGAGAGCAATCATTTGGATTTGTGTAGCTGTATTTTTTTGTATGTGTGATCTCATTTATTTTTAAAAATTACCACTTAATTGTCATTAAATATTCTATTTCTTATACCAATCAAAATAATTATATTTCTCAAGTCTGATGAATATGCAGCTTAAACTATTTAAAATAGTTGTTGGTATGTGAAGTATGTCATTTTGTGGCGGCTCTCCATTGAGGAAAGATTTTTGTTCCTCTTTTTATTATTATTGTTTTTCATTTTAAATTTATATTTTAAAAAGTGGTAGCAACATCAAATTTTGTTTCTTTTAAAATTTTGATTATTTCATGTATATTCAATTTGTTAAAAAGTATTGTTTTTTTTTTTTTTTTTGTAAATAATTAGTCTTCAAGTAGAACTATTTGTTCTAAAAGAAGGAATCATTTTCTTCAGTACTCTCTTGGTTATTCTTTTTTAAACAATTTTTGTGGAAACGAATTCTGAATTCAAAAAGAATAAAAGAAAAAGGCAGTTGTGTTCTGGCTATGAAGGTCTATGTTTGTTTTAATAAAACCGTTTTTTGATTTCTTCGAGTTGGCTAGTTCCAATGTGAGATGGAGTCTAAATTAATTATGTTAGTGTCTAGGGCAAATCTGTTCACATTACAATTTAGTCAAGGTAAAAACTAAACTTAATATATGTCTTATTATATCTCTGAAATCTATTATTAATACTTAATGCAATACTAATAAAAATTACTGTAAAACTAAAATTATTAGTTATTTAATCCATTTCTATTTGTTCCTTATAGATTTAAGAAAATGGGTTCACTTTCACCAGTGATAGTTCACAAAATAATAGAAATTGAAAATAATCGGGTAAGTGCATGTTGTCTCAGTTTATTGTATACAATTTAAGGATAAATTTAAGTTTATTTTAATTTAAAATAAATCAAGGATAAAATTAGGGATGTTTAAATTTTATCTAAAGTTAGTTTTTTAAAAATCTTGAATTTTCAAATTTAAGAGAAAAATTGTGAAAGTAAGTTATTTTACATATTTAAGAAAGTTTTATTTATTGTGAGCATTTTTGAGGCCGTGTTCAATGTGTTTTTTCAAAGTAATAGTTATAATTTCTAACAAATTCTCCTTAATTCCTAATTTCTAACAGGAAAATACATGGCTGTATTTTGCAGAAGTTATTAAAAGGAGATGTGTCATTAGAAAAGATATTCATAAATTTCTATTTGTTTTGTTGTTAAATAATTATTATAGTTATGACAATGTGATTAACATTATTGGTTTAAAGAATTAGCATAAGATTTTTGTTTGTTTATTTAAGAATAACTATCACCATCTTTAGATTATTTCTGATTGTATTCAAAAGAAATATTTTTTTGTAATTTTTATTCCTTGAACATATGAACAGTATATGTAATTATTGAATCGGGATTCATTATACACAAAAATGGATCCTGGAAAATGGGCTACCAATATCTGTAATTCAAAATTATTATCAACAATGATTAAAAATGTTGTTGTGAGATTGTTAGTTGTCAGATTCATTCAAAATGAACTTGTCATAAAGCTTGTTTTCGTCAATGCTGTTCTATATACATAAACCTTATTAACCCCTTGCGTACCAGATGGCGTTCTCTAGCGCATGCACTAATCCTAGATTTCTGGGGATGCTTACCTTGACATTACGATGCATATTTCATTCTTCCGTTTGCCGCTGACTAAGGCACAGTTACGTACATAAACAAAACCGAAAACATTTTTCTGTATTTTGCTGTATTATTTTCTTCTTAACAATGCAGCCAAGAAAGCTATAATTATTTTATTCAGCATTATTATTTAATAAAATAAGTGGGGCCGCGGTGGCCTGGTGGTAAGGTCTTGGCTTCGGAACCGGAGGGTTTTAGGTTCGAGACTCGATTCCACTGTCCTGTGAGGGGGTCTCTTGCACGTTAAATCTGTCAGGCCAAACGTCCTCCCGCTGGTGTGGTGTGGAGAGGGGGTGCCATTTCAGGTGTTGTCCTCGTCATCTGACCGTGGTTCAAAATGACGAGGTCCGTCCCAAAATAGCCCTCATGTTGCTTTAAAATGGGACGTTAATATAACTAAACTAAGGCACACGTGTTAATACCTGGTATGTTTCGCTTTCTAAAGTTTGTATAAGTATTTTTTTGTTGTTTTTTTTTTTTACAGAATGGTGCTGAATGCAAACGTATTTTACAAAATATCTCATTCAGAAATTGGACTACATCCATTTACTAAATTGCTATGCGATGAAATTCTTTCAAAATATTCTAAAAACTACACAAAATGTGCAAATAACTACAAGTAAAGAAAGGACATTCCTGAAGCCTCTCATAAGCTTGTGGACAATATCGAAGAAAGTTCCAGAAGAAAGCGGGATAGATGTTGGGTGTGCTAAAAAAACTAAAATGACAATACACTCATGTAATGCATGTAAAAAAGCATTTTGTTCCTAGGAACATTTCGAGAAATTTTGCAAAAATTTGTATTTTTTTTCTCCCAAAATTTTTGTAACACAGACATTTAAACCCTCCTTTTCCACTGTTCTGTTAACTGCAGACAAAATGAATCAAACATGTTTTTATACAGTCCCAATAAAAGAAAATCTACTTTATGATGTTTCCTGTGCTGGTTACTTTGGTTGTACACCTAAAGAAGCCATGGATCTACATGAGGTTACAATAGGATTTTGCCCTATACATAGCATGTATCCACTAGTGATTACATGGTACACAGGGGGTTAATATTCTTTGGTGTTTAATGTTGGAATACATTAGAGTACTTATCCAAACTTTTAGTCAGTTTATATAGTTTCGAAAGATATATAGTAGTTTTTTAAATTCTGCCAATTCAAAGATACAATTGTGCGTATTATTTATAATGGATATTAATACTTATATCTAAAGCAAGAAGGTTAATGGCAGTAAGTGTTAAGATTAGTCTGATGTAATGCAATAAAAATGAATTCATTTCTTTAAATAAAAGTTTTACCTGGATTTTTTTTTTCAGTTGGGCGTACCAATTGAAAATATAAGAAAATATTTTGAAGATGGAATTCAAGAATTTGGGTCTGAAAATGTTGGTAAGTACTTTTATGAATATTAAGAAAAGACTGTCTGTTTTAATTTAATAATTCAATTGCATAGTTTTAGATCATTTAAACATCATTTTAGTTTATGCTCAATGCTTATTCATTTTTTCTAAATGACATTTGCTCTTTTAAAAATATATATTTAAAGCTTCAATTGTTTCCAACTTTTAAATCAGTTTTAAAGAGTATATTATGCCTTCACTTTCTTGTATTTGACCACTCTTATGCATAAAATGTAAAATGTGTTTTTAAAATAACAATGTCATCAATACTGTTTCAAATCTATTAGTTAAATTTTTTTTTTAAATTATAAAACGTATTATTTATTGTATTGCCCATCTTTCATTTGGTCTTCCAAACTGATCTTGGATAATTTCAATTTCGATATTAAAAAATTGTATTTATAGATTTTTAAAAATGTTTTTGAAAAATCCTTCAATTTAAGCAGTTTTTAGTTTTCTTAAATCTCATATAACTGTTTTAGAAAACATGTTTTATATAATAATTGTAATAAAAACCTTAAGGAAAGTCTTTTTTACTTTATCATGTCTTTAGTTTTTATTAAATTTCATTTAGAATATTATTATTTCCCTTGTCAAAAATGACAATTAGATTTGCAACAATGATTATCTTGTAAAACAGCATCAAAATTATTCTTCAAAGAATTTGTAAAATATATTTAAAAATTATAAGCAATTTAAATAAGAAGACAAACTGGAATTTATTTTTGGTGATGTATTTATATTTCTTAAATATTTAAATGCTGGTTATATACAATGCTATTATTTATTTTTCATTAATTTGCAGCTAAGATTCAACATTGTGGGGCGACAACACACACACATATATATATATAATGGGGTGTCGTTGATGGCTAAGCAATAATAAGTCCAGATGATACTTTAAAATTTAATGGATGACAATGAAGTTAGATTAATGATGATCAAATGGTAATGACTAATTTACAGGATGGAGAGGATAACCGAGTTCGTCTATTAACAATACGTCGTAATCTCTTGTTCCGTCTTTACACGTATGTCTTCAGTTGTTTTAGAACGTTGTAATCATGCCTCGTCCAGACATGAACTGCACTTTGCTCACATTTTCTCCACCAGAGGGCTGCTTAGTGGTGGGAAGTGAGGTCACAGGTAACGCTCAATGGCGGGAAGTGATTTACCTGGCAC
>JAPMOQ010058490.1:557037-603830 GCA_026543055.1 Argiope trifasciata | reverse complement strand
CCGAACAACCCAATATATCTATATATATATATATATATATATATATATATATATAAGTTTCGGCCTAATCAATTGGATGGAAGATGTTCAAAATTCACTCTGGTGTCATCTGATGGCGGTTCAAAATTACGATATCTGTCCCAAAATACTCTTTGTGTTGCCTTAAAAAAACAGTTTGTTATTATAACCAATTTGCATTGTAACATGGAAATCAAGACAATGTTCTTTCTCAGGTTCAAAAATCCTCTACGCTTTTGCGCTTGCGTCAGGATATGTTTATTTAGTCAAAATAAAGAGGAAAAGATAAGACGTTTACATTTAACAATAAAGTTAATTAATATTATACCCGGACGTAGGAGGCGTAAAACCTGCTGGTGATTCGTAATATTTTCGGAAAAAGATGCTAATTCACAATTATATACTTCAGACCGATTTTTATTTACTACTAGCTGCCTTTGGCGACCAGCTAGTTCACCAATCTTACTGCTGTTTAAAATTATCAGTTAAATACTTTATGTAGCTTGCCTTTTAATCTATACTTATAATAAAGCTCAATGTGCGTGTGTGTGTGTTGGCGCTCTACAGGCCAGACCGTTGGACCTACAGCTACCAAATTTGGTACATGTATACCTTGGTGGTCGGGAATATGCACCTCGGAGCCCTTTTTTCGAATTTTTAATTAGAATTTGAATTAATTAAAATTTAAGCGAAATTTCGACGTTTTTCCGCTATAACTTCCGAAAATATTATCGCATAAACATGATTTTTACATCAATTTAAAGATTAAAAAATTAGCTTTCTAATGGTATCAGTGTTTTAATGTATAACTTAAGCCTCTATTTTTAAAGAAATATTTTAACTATGTTTTTTTGATCACGTGACCGGATAAAAGAAAAGAAAACAATGACGGAAGTTCAAATAATTATAAAAAAACTATCATCGTAAATCAAGTCTAAAGAAATGATACTTTCAGCACGGAACTGGATAAAATAACATAATAATAAAAAGTGATATTTTCTAAAAAAATAAATGCAAGGCAAAGGATTCTATAATCGTTTGCAATATCTAAATGATTAATTCAATAAATCTTCTTTATTTACAGTAAACCTGGTTGAATTTAGACAGGATATGCATTGAACTCCCGACCTAATGGCATATTTCTATAATCGTTTGCAATATCTGTATAACTAATTCAATAATTTTTTTTTTTTTCGCTTTCTTTCAAAAAACATTTTTAATATTTTGGAAGCATAACCGATAATTAAAACTGATTGATTTTTAAACTTAAAGAATATTATCAAGAAAATGGGTTCTTTTGGAACTTTCCGTCCATCATCTTAAAGAAAATATTAATTTCAGGCCAATAAATGCCCGGAATTACTTCAACGCTAATGAATATATGATTTAACTGAAAATTTTAGAACGCATTACTCATGGCGAACCAGCTGGTCGCCAAAGGCGGCTAGTAGCTACTAAAACAAAATCTTTACAGAGTTCAAATTTTTATACTCATATAATTCACTCATGTAGTTATAAGACCTTAAGCCGTAATGTACTATATGTCTCGATAATTTACTGCCAGCTCTCGTAAACTTTCAACCTTAAATTAAAGTGGAAATAATTAAACTGCAAATTGATATAAAAACCTTTTTTTTTTAACCAAAATAAAGCATTTTTTTAATATAAGTAAAAGAGAATCATTATGTGTACTACTGAATAATTACAATGATATGTGTGGTATTTCTAGGTATATGTGTGTATTCAACAAAAATTTAGATTCATCATAAAATTCAGGTTTTAATTTCACTTTCGAATTGATTTAAATGATGCGAATAATAAAATTTTATTTTATTTTAGTCTTATAAACATAATTAAACAAATTATTAAGTCTAAATTTTATACATTTTAGTTATAAAGAATCATATTCTACGAAATATGCTTGACACTTCAACTTTCAAATAAATAAATGAAGGTTTCTGTCTTCTGCTGTCAAATTTGATCGACTTATGAAGTTTTCAATAGAAATATTTGGAACATTCAACATTTTCTTTCTTAGACCAATCAGTCTTGAGAAATACCGGATGTTGATTGAGGTATCATCTTTAGAATGGTGGATGAAGTGGTTTAAAATTACCCGTTTTATTGAATAGTGATATTCAAATATCCATAAATCAGTCAGTTTTAGAAACTGAGTTGATTGAAGTTTATCTTTTTATTTAAAAGCTAAACATTCTTCATTTTTCAAAGCATTTATGTAGGAATGAATGGGATAAAATACTCATACAACCTCATTTATATCAGTGTCTAAGGTCACTGATTGAAGAGAAGAAGCTTTTGAATAAGAAAGTTAAATTTATTTAAGCAAAGAATAAAGAAAATACATTAAGAATCAGGACAGGCTATTTACAATAGAGATACCTTTAGATGACACCAAGGATGAAGCCTAATCAAATGTTTCATGGCAAAACTATGTGCCACCGTTGCGTATTAAATAATCTTATTATCGAATCGAACGACCCTCTCTCTCTCTGTGTCTGTCGAGCGAATGTTCACAGTTCGTTTTTTCTCAAACTTGACGTCACGCGTCTTAGACTTCGGATCAAGGGCACATTAGTGGAATCCCTGGTGCCAGCTATTACAATAAAATAAAACTAAATGTGTAGAGGTAATGGCCGCTAATTAAATCTCTACATTTATAGACTCATGTTACATACTATGAATTTCTTTTACTTCATTTAGACCCTTTTCATAGATGTATTTCTAATATTAAAGTTTTTCTATGCACGACTGACATGTGCTTACACTATGATTAAAAATTAAAATCGTGTACTGAACTATAATAATGTTACACATGCTAAAAGTCTACAAGTTTGTTTCCATGTGGTTGACTGAGCATCCATCGACTGACGCTTTTATTAGGCGAAGATCATAGTGATATTAATAAAAAGACGGGAAAAGTTCATTTAGGAATAAGGAAATCTCCTTCAGACATGTTAAGACAGAGCGTCGTGTCCGGCACCCAGAAGTCGAAGCTGAGGCTAGATTCAAATGGACATGCAAATCATCAGCAATATTTTTTATATGTGCATCTGTGTATGTTTATTTATATTAAGTTATTCAGACAAAAAGTAAAACGACGATAAATTACACGATCAACTCCTAACAATGCACAGGCCGCTGTGGCCTAGTGGTAAGGTCTCGGCTTTGGAACCGGAGGGTTTCAAGTTCGAGACTCGATTCCACCGAAGAATCGTCGTGTGAAGGGGTCTCTTGCAATATAAATCTGTCAGGGAAAACGTCCTCCCGCTAGTGTGGAGAGGGGGGTGCCAGTTCAGGTGTCGTCCTTGTCATCTCCCCGTGGTTCAAAATGACGAGGTCCGTCCAAAAATGGCCCTCGTGTGGCTTTAAAACGGGACGTTAATATAACTAAACTAAACCTAACAATGCACACTTTGGAAAGAATTACTATAACGAATAAATTTATGTCCGACTGTTAATAAAACAAATCCAAATTATTATACGTAAGGAAACGGCATGACTTAAATTACTATTTCAAAGATGTGTAGATGTGATTCTATTTTTTAGCGTGTAATGATCTTCACTTCGTGGAGCCCCCGAAATAACAGGGACGCCTAATAATGGACATTTTTTTAGTGTAATCGAATTACTAAGTAAACACGATTCTGTGCTTATAGATCATATAAACAGAATTACAAATTGTACAACTAAATTGTCAATGATTTAGTTTATACATTACAAGATCAAATTATTCCTACCTGAGGAAATTAAGTTCTTAACAAAATTAAAGATAATGTAAATGCAGCTACGTATTACAATATCTAAATCGATTCTATTTCTGGTATTTCCCATAAAAAAACAAACTTCAGTCTTTATTAGGTATATAAATTTTGTAGATAAAAGATTCAAGTATCACGAGTCATTTATAGGGTTTATTGAAATAACTGATATGACTGGAGAAGAACTAGCAAAAGATATATTCGGAAATATTAAGTGAGCTTTATTAACATATGGCTCGACACATATTGCAATACATACTAATTAATAATTATGAGTTATTTATAAATGTAGTAACTATATTAAAATTTTTCTTTACTTTGCCAGTTTTTATAATAAATGCCTCTTTCAGCAAATTAAAATTAGTAAAGGATTATCTTTGATCAAGCATATGGGTGTAATGCTTAAACGCTCTTGCTATACAAAGTATCGAAAAAGGAATAGGAAAAATTGTGATTTTACTGGAGAAATGGAAATTAATAGTACTGAAAATTAATAGTAGAAATAAAATCACTCATTAAATAAATATGCAAATGTTCAAGTTTTTTTTTTTCTAAAAATTTAGGGCCCCGAATGTTTTTTTGCACCCGGGCCCCTTCATAGGGAAGGCCGATGCTGAGTAGAATCGTTCAGAAAGTGGCAACCTCGGTATAATGAAACGAACTGTACACATTGAGATATTGCTTGCGAGAATCAGGAATGAGGACTTGTCGATACATTATAGAAATTACTGTCTGTCTCTCTTCATCTAAAGGCCTTATCACACAACAAAATATCTTCAGCACTTTCCGTCAGCAAACGACGACGAAAGTGACGACATTTTAAAGTTTTACATGATTGGTTGAATTTCGTTTGCGGACAATATATCCGACGGCATTTTCTAACTGGTTCGAAAAAGTTGTCGATTATGAAGCTTGCTAGACCGGTTCTGAGAGTAGAAACGGAAAATTGCCGACGGAAAGTGCAAACGATATTTCACCGTGTGATAAGGCCTTTACGATAGTTCGAGAAATGCAGACTATTATGAGGAAGCCCCCAAAAAATGTACTGTACGGTCTTAAGTATGTAAGAAAGTTAAGAAGAGAATATTCTTACTGGTTTAAATTAAGGTAACCGACTACGTTAAAAACAATGGTTGCCGACCACATTGGCGAATTTTTTTTTTTTTTTATTTCTTGTAGTTCCGACTTTCCTCTTTCGAAAACACTTAATCTTTTCTAGGCAAAGGAAGACCTAATCTATCATCCAGGGTCACATATTTTTCAGCAAAAATTTGTCTTTACTTTCAATTTTCTCAAAACTTTAATTTTCATAAACAATCTCCACCGTTAACATGACACCTCAAAAACTAATAGAAATATCTACGTAAAAATTTCAGCGTGTGTTTTAAATAATATGGGCAATGAAATGAACCAAAAGTTTGATTGTTGTTCAAATACTTTTTCATTTATAGGTGTTTTTAGAAAAATTAAGTTGGGAATTTATGGAAAAAATACACATATACGTATATTTTTACCCATAACTTCTTTGCATCGCAAATTTTTTCTTAAATTTCGGTCCATTTCCTTCATCATTATATTCTATAGCTTGTGTACAAAGAAAAATAGGATTTCTGCATTACCATTTTGTGTAGAATGTTAACCGTTTTGGCTAAATTTCTTTAAAATTTATTATTTATTTTCCTATTTCTCAAAATATATTATATTTTTAACTAATGTTGTTGCATTCATACTATTTTGTATTATAATTGACAATACATTTAAGAACAATAATTTTAAATAGTTTTTAAAAATTTCAATTTTTTTAACAAAATTTCTTCGAACGTAGTCGGATACCTTAAATTACTTAAACCTGAATATGTGACAGAATTTTCAAGGTCATAACTTATTCAATATGGGACAAATTGCTAAAATGCTTTTCGAATAGAATAAAAAAAGACACGGATATTAAAATTTGTACAAACAAGTGTATTTTAAAATACCAGTTATTCGAATCCTGACTTTTATAGAATGCGTTTCCATCAAAATAAATTGAAATTGCGTTCTCCTTTATTAACCACTTCCCGTAAAATGACGAGTATAGCTCGTCATTGATTTTTCATGCCATATAGCACCATGACGAGCTATACTCGTCATGATGCTATATGGCATGACGAGCTATATTCGTCATGCGACTAAAGTTACTGTTTAGTATAATAATTAATTTAATTTGAAATTTCTAGTGTATTGAATGCAGATGCACTTTTATTTCTAACGTTGATAACATCATAGATGACTATCATATATCGTTTGATTGTCTTGCTACAAGTCACGGCTAAACTATTAGTAGTCATTCATCGTTCATCAATTCCAATAAACATTTAGCCTGAGCATCTGACTTACTAAATGCTGAACATGCAGTGAAATAAACACCTTAATGAATAAGAGTAATGTAAATTGAGAAAATCAAAATGATTCAGAAAAATCAGAAAATAAGTATATATTTAACTGATACTGATATTGAAATATTAGTAAGAAGAAAAAAAACGCGCATAATGACTAGTAAGTGAATTTTGTGAATACTCTGGAGTCGTAGACACATTATGTGCCTAATTTTTTTTTTTTTTTTTTTTAAATACCGGAGTGCCTAGAGTAAACTTGAAAACTAGGGGCTAATCCGAAATCACTAGAGATTTTTGAAGAAATGTTGAACTTGCAAATTACATTCATACCAACAATATAATTTTAATTAATAATTATAAATTAGTTAGAATTATGAAATAAACTAAGGCTTCTTAAATAAAAATTAAATAGCTATTTCACACATAAATTTTCTTTCTTAAATCTTACTGGAAAGGGTTAAATAACAGTTTGGTGAGTGACCTTCGCTCAATGCGATGTACAATGTATAAAATCTCCTGTGTATCTGATAAAACGAAGGTCGCGCATGCGTAGTTACATCCTTCAACTCGAGACAAAATAAGCCTTGCCATTTTGTTTCATTACGTAAACACACGAAATCGTTGTTTGTCGGTAATCATATTTAAATCAATCAGTTAGTCCGCCAGTTGTATAATAAAAACTGTTAGTGTTTTTTCATTGCTAGAAATAATCGACCTCGCGAAATTTATCGCTGTATAAATGAAACTTAAAGAAAGTAAATGCGATGATTGAAAACGGACTAGAATACTCAACGATGGAAAGTGAAACTGGAGCAACGTTGAGCCCAACATTTATCTCCGAAGAATCCGGAGCATTAGAATGTATTTTAGAGCGTGATGAAGTGAGAAATTAATTTCTTGTTAAATTTGTACAGTGAAAGCTCTTCATTCGCGGGGTATATGTTCCATAAATATGCCGCGAATAGGGAATGGTAATTTATATGGGATTATAAGGGATACATTCCTAGGTGACAAAATAATAATAATAAAGACAAATATATAAAACAATTTAATTGAAGTTTTTGAACATTTTGATTCATTATCTTAAGGCTTAGGCAATGGTTTGAAGAATTTCGTAATTTTCTCTTGATTGGCAGTTTTTAAAAGCTCCTTCCAATCAGACTGATACGCAGCAGTCGCAGTAGCAATTTGCCCCTTAAAAATAGGACTTCGTTCCATAGACGGATCAATGCTCATAAAGAAATCACAAAGATCATTTGCCAGTCTTAAGCTTTCACTAAGATTTTTCAAATGAAATGTCACGTTTCCAGTGCTTGTTGAAGCCTCTTCTTCAATGGGCTGTGAATTTAACATTTCCTCCAAGTCGGTTTCAGTCAGATCTTCATCTTGCGATTCAAGCAATTCCTGAATGTCTCTTGATTCTATCTGTTCGAACCCATCTCGTCCTATTCCACTCGCGATTTCGGCTATGTTTGCAGTTTGCATTTAACAACATACTTTATACAAAGTTGTAATAAGATCTATTTTACTTTTTTTATTAGTCCATTTGACGGCATTGACAAAGGATATTGGGTTGGATACCTATTGGAATCCTTTTATTATTATGTATGTGCTCATTAGATCCGCGAATAAAGAAATTTTTAGCCTTGAATATAGGAATTGGATCGCATTTTTTTAAATTCGCGAATAGTGAAGGAAGCGCGAATAAGGAGCTTTTACTGTATTAAAAAAAAAACTTGTATTTACACAAAGTTACTGTGATAAAAATAACCTGAAGTTTAACTGCTGATTAAGGTATCCGACTACGTTCAAAGGAAAATTTTCGAAAAATTTGACTTTTCAAAAATCCTGTATAGTTTTTTAGATGTATTGTTAATGATAAATACTATAAATACAACAAAAATTGTTTGGAAATATAATATATTTTGAAAAATAGGAATATTTGTAGTAAATTTTAATGAAATTTAACCTGAACGATTAACACTCTACACAAAATGGCAATGCAGCAATCCTATTTTTCTTTGCACACAAGTTATAGAATACAATAATGAATGAAATGAACCAAAATCTAAGAAAAACGTTGAGATGCAAAGAAGTTTTAGGTAAAAATATACGTATATACGCATTTTTTTCCCATTGAATCACAATTCAATTTATCTAAAAACACCTACAAATGAAAAAGTATTTCACCAACAATAAAACGTTTGGTTCATTTCATTGCCCATATATTGTTTAAAACACACGCTGGGTTTTTTATGTAAATACCTTTGTTAGTTTTTGAAATATCATGTTAACGGTGAATCATTTTTATTAAATTTAAAGTTTTGAAAAAATTGAAGTTTAGGACGAATTTTAGCTGAAACATATTTTTTGTTGAAAACTCCGCCGGATGTTAGGTCTAGCCTTCCTTTTCGTAGTAAAAGTAAACTGTTTTGGAAATAGGAAAGTCTGAACTGCAAAAAATAACAACTAAAAAAATCACCAAAGTGATCGATAACTATTGTTTTTAAGGTTGTCGGATACCTTAAAAAAACCGAAATCACGGTTTTCCGTAATAAAAAGAAAAGTGAACTAAATGTAATTCAAAGCTACGCATAACAAATAAACAAAAATTTTAAAATCATTTTGAAAATCGTGCTATATATGCTCATGTGGGGAACTTTTATGAAAATCGAAGTGAAAGAGAAGTTTTAGCTGAAAAAAATAGGTAACCTTGAAGGATAGGTCAGGCCTTTCTTTGCCTAGAAAAGACAAACTGTTTTGGAAAGAGGAAAGTCTGAACTACAAGAAATGATGATAATTTTAAAAAATCGCCAAAGTGTTCGATAACCAGCGTTTTTAACGTAGTCGGATACCTTAAGTTAAAAATATGTTAAAACTTGAAAAATTAAATCGACATTTTTTTATGAAAGAGTCTTCATGATATGCAGTGACAGAAATTGCCTAAATCCACCACTGCTTGTAGGGCGAGTTGAATCAAGTTTTCGACCCAATCCACCAATGGATTGAGTAACTATTGATTTGCATATTCTTTACAGCTAAAATTTATCAAAAAACTAGAAACTCCTCAAAACAAGAAAAATTAGCAATATATTATGAATTTCACGAAACAATGATAAACGCAAAGACGTTAAATTCTTACTCGTTAAAGAATTTCAGAAAAAATTGTCTACAAGATTTTTTTGGTACGCTGATGAAAGAAATTGAAATATCCAATCCTAAACGAATCTAAAAATATATTAGGATATTTAGATGACTCATCTATAGATAGTGTCTAGGGCCATTGTATCTTGGAGGACTCTAGGCTTGATACTCGAATCCAGCGAAGAATTGTCATGTAAGTGGGTTAGTGCAGAGAACTGAAATAGAGATATATCAGCTTTATGGTCTAGTGCGCTTTAAATCCGTCGGGGTGAAATCTCCTGCTGATGTGATACGAAATCTTGGTGATGGGGTGCCAATTTACGTGTTGTTCTCGTCATCTAATTTAAAATTATGAAGTCCATCTCGAAATAGCCTTAGTATTGTTTTAAAACGGATGGTTAATATGTTGCTCTTACTTATGGCACTTTAAGGCCTTATCACAAAGGCAAAATATCTTCGTCACTTCCCGTCAGCAAACGACAACGAAAGTGAAATCACTTCAAAGCTTCACATGATTGGTTAAATTTCGTTTGCGGACAATATTTCCGACGACATTTTAGAAAAAGTTGTCGATTATGAAATTTGCTTGACCGGTTCTTGAGGGTAGAAACGGAAAAGTGCTGACGAAATTTCACCGTGTGATAAAGTCTTTACAGGCCCGATGACAGAAAGCTGTCAGGCATTTAAGCTTAAATTAGCGTCCCTTGTTTTTTCAATTTCTCCAACTAAGGCCAAGAGTGCGACTTAGCTACTTCATGCTTCGCATTCGCTTGCACAACTCCTTTTTACTGCACGTTCGCACTACTCACACAGAATAGCAACCATGCCCGAACAGATCAGATCGTGAATGTAACTAAACTAACCTACAAGTAGTGCAATCATTAAGTTACCGCTATACCACACTTGCCTAACTCAATGACACAAACTTTCCCATTAATTCCATAGAGTAAAAATCACTCTCTTTTTTTCTTTTTATTATTATTTTGTCGTTGTTTAACTTTTCATTTTAGCTTCAATAATTACCATGCATTATTTAATTTTGAAGACAAAATCAAATATCTAGATAATGTCATTGTAAAGCCATTTTTTCTTTGTTCTAACATTTTTACTCGGAGGTTAATAACTTTGAATTCTTACAATCTGCACACAAATCGGTTTGTTAATTTTTAAGTATGTAAACGAATTAATTCAAAAGCGTAATAAGCTACAGAAATAATATTCTGGCTTAACACCAAAGTTGTAAACATGAATCAAATTTTGATTGTAATGAAGCTCGATACGAATATTCGATTTTCTTCAAAAAGCGCCGAAACACATCAGACAAACGATTGTACTCCAGCTGCTCTAATATCAATAACGTATATGCAAATTTAAATAGTCGTTGCATTCTTTATCTGGTGAATCGTTTACCTTTAAAGAGTTCTGGAGTTTTGCTGTCGTTGACGACGCATATAATTAGAATTTTTTTTTAACTTTTTCATATATGTTGTATAGAATCAGATTTTGTATACAATCACATTTCATATACGTTGTAAAGTATGGTAATCGTCAAAAAAATCAAACTCGAGATTTTAAACAACTCTTCATGTTTTAGACTTCCCTGAATTAAAATATATATATGAATGATGTCTTTCACACAAGATTTTGCCATTCAGCGAGATCACTATTTTGTTTGCAGCAAGCCATATATATTATTCAGAGTTTATCTCACGCATACAAAATAAAATTATTATTATCGATGTCGATTAAGGTAAGTTATATATAAGGGAAATTTTCCAATGCAAACATTAATTTTGCTATTTAGCAAATGAATCTACAAATGATATTTCGGTTATAGAAATGTATATAGCGTTGATTGCTTCGACAAAAAATATGTTACCAAATGTTCGTCACTTCACAGATCTAACTGCACAACATCTAGAAATAAGCCAATTCGGACATCTCAAACAAACGAGGAATAACAAGAAAGTAAAACCACTGATCGTTTTTAAATTGCAAATTCACGTGTTTCAGAGTCTCAAGATCAACATGAGGCAAGAACCGAGAGACAACGTTTACATGCTACCTGATCACGAGTATCAAAATCAAAACACCAATATAAAGCAAGAAGCGTGATAACTATCCTTAAAGGAAAATAGATTAGAGAAGATGGACTCCCTTCACGCATTCCCATTATTCCCACCAACATTCCTTTTGATTTCAAGCCACTGCAGTTCGCCATTCGACTTGCATTCTCAATGACCATTAGCAAGGCTGCAGGTCAAATATTTCAAATCACGAACTGAACTTAAAAAAATCCACAAACAGCTGTATGATAGATGCTTATGATTCGAACAGTCAAGAAATGCATTTGTTTCTGATGAAGACGGAAAAACAAAAAATATCACCTAATCTACAGCTCTTGAGTAATAAAGTTAAGAAATAAAATATAATAAATATTATTTAGGCTTCTTCTTAATATATCATTCAATTTCAATGAATGTATTTTTCTGATACGAAAAAAATATAATTCTTTCTATCATTCCTAATTAATTAAACAAGACAGTTATTTAAATTTCAAATGATATTTCCAAAATTATTTCTTCGGCGGCAGCAACGCCGAACATAACTTTTCATTTCCAATTTTTTTAGCAGGCAATCATAAGAATTTCAGTTAAAAATCTTATCAGCCGCATGATCATTCAAAACCAGTTAAAACCAAATTTTCGAAAAAAAAAAAGAAGAAGAAGAAAAAGCAAAGTCTGACCTCTAGGAAAAGTTTAGGAGCTGGAAGGAACGATTTGGAGATTGAAAAAAAGAAAAAAAGTTTTTCTAAATCTCGACATATGCGTAATCTGATTGTTACTTGATTGTTTAAAATCGGTTACAACTGGTTTTTCATGAAATATATATATATATACGGCCTCGAGATGATACCACGTAATTTAAAAAATAATTACGTTCAAACATGATAGCTTGAAATTTGATATAGGGGATTCTAATTTTTTAAACATTTTTTTTATTTGTTTTGTGAAAAATCTTTATAAAATTACCTGCGCAGATGTTTGACCTTTATTTTTTTTTTTTTTTATCTTTCTCACACAAAAAAGTTTAAAGTATAAGTTTAGTAAAATTAAATATTTTAATGCAATTCATATCTAGTGGCATAATGTAAATCTTATTTAAGAAAAAGAAATTGCACTAAGCCCCAAAGTAAAAAAAGAGAGAGAGAGAGAAAGGAATTTCAATGGAGTACATAAATTTCCATGAGTCTAGAATTCTATATGTTTAAATATTGTAATTTTTTTTATATGCAAGAGGAAAAGGACTTTTTATGACAACGTGCATTGAAATAATGGGAAAACGAATCATTTAATATATATATATATATATATATATATATATATATATATATATATATATATATATATATATATATATATATACACACTTATAATAAAGCTCAATGTGTGTGCGTGTGTTGGCTCTCTACAGCCCAGACCGTCTGACCTAGAGCAACCAAATTTGGTACATGTATACTTTGGAGGTCGGGAATGTGCACATCGGAGCCCTTTTTTGAATTTTTAATTAGAATTTGAAGGAATTAAAATTTAAGCGAAATTTTGACGTGTTTCCGCTATAACTTCCGAAAATATTATCGCACAAACATGATTTTTACATCAATTTAAAGATTAAAAAATTAGCTTCCTAACGGTATCAGTTTTTTAAATTTATAACGTAAGCTTCTGTTTTTAATGAATTTTTAAAGAAATATTTTAACCATGTTTTTATCACGTGACTGGATAAAATAAAAGAATGCCGGAAGTTCGAATAGAAAAAATTATCATCACAAAATAAATCTAAAGAAATGCAACTTTCAACACGTGACTGGGTAAAATAAAAGAAATATAAAATGTGATATTTTCTAAAAAGATAAATGCAAAGCAAAGGGTTATATGACTGTTTGCAATATCTAAATAATTAATTCAATAAATCTTCTTTACGGTAAACCTGATCAAATTTAGACAGGATATGCATTGGAATCCCGACTTAATGGCATATTTCTATTATCGTTTGCAATATCTGTATCACTAATTCAATATTTTTTTTTCATTATAAAATGTGATAGTTTCTAAAAAAATAGATGCAAAGCTAAGGTTTCTATAAAATCTGTAAGAGTACGTCAAAGGGAAAAAATTAGGTTTTATCATCGTGTTTCCATCATTTTGACAGAAGTTCAAATTTAAAAAAAACTATCATTGCAAATTAAAAGTTAAGAACGGCAACTTTTAGCACGTGACTGGATAAAATAAAATAAATAGAAAATGCGATATTTTTTTTTTAAATGCAAGGCAAAGCATTCTATGATCGTTTGCAATATTTAAGAAATTATTTTTAAGAATTTATTGCAATATTACCGAAATATTGATTAAAGTATCGAATAGAGATTTGAGTTTGAAGTCCTGAAATGGTAATCTATACTTATAATAAAGCTCAATGTGTGCGTGTGTGTGTGTGTTGGCGCTCTACAGGCCAGACTGTTGGACCTACAGCTACCAAATTTGGTACATGTATATCTTGGAGGTCGGGAATGTGCACCTCGGGGCCCTTTTTTCGAATTTTTAATTAGAATTTGAATTAATTAAAATTCAAGCGAAATTTTGATGTTTTTCCGCTTTAACTTCCGAAAATATTATTGCACAAACATGATTTTTGTATCAATTTAAAGATAAAAAAATTAGCTTTCTAACGGTATCAGTTTTTTTTTTTTAATTTATACGTAAGCTTCTATTTTTAACGAATTTTTAAAGAAATACTGTAACCATATTTTTAGCACATGACTGGATAAAATAAAAGAAATATAAAATTGATATTTTCTAAAAAAAATAAATGCAAACCAGCGGATTCTATGATCGTTTGCAATATTTAAATGATTAATTGAATAAATTATCTTTATTTATACAGGATATGCATTTAAATTCCTTTCCAATGGCCAATTTGTAAAATATTATTAATAGGCATATATATTGTTTAATACTATTAATTTGATCTAAATGAAGTAAATAATTACATTTTATGTAGTTTGAATCAAAAAATGCATTTATGAATAATGAGTTTTAGATTTCTTCATATTTTGCTCTGTGAGCTATATTTTACAAAATATTTTTCTTAATATTTTAAATAAAAGTTGCTACATTAATCAGTATTCTAAATCAATCATTAAAACTGACTGATTTATAAAATTAAAGAATATTATTAGGAAAACGCGTTCTTTTAGAACTTTCAGTCCATCATCTTAAAGAAAATATTAATTTCAGGCCAATCAATGCCTGGAGTTACTTCAAGGCTAATGAATATGTAATTTAATTGAAAATTTTAGAATCCATTACTCATGGCGAACCAGCTGGTCGCCGAAGGCGGCTAGTATAAATATAATAAAGCCTCTGAATAAACGAGTCATAACGCAAAATGCTGTACTTTTTCAATGACGAGTATTCTTTTCAAAAACAGTTAACTGGCTAAAAGCAGAAAATTGTTATTTAAAATTAAATATACAATTTAATTTTAACTTTTTATACAATACACAATGTGCATCAATCGATTGCAATGCCATTGAAATCTATAATAAGATACAAGCATTTTCTCGTGATTCGTCAATGTCAGTACTTCATATTATCTTAGAAATATCAGAATCTCATCTCGGAAACGCAGTTATCCCAGTTACTTCCGTCCACGAAAACACTTTTCCTGTGATTCATTTGTTCGAAATGAAAATCTCATTAACGGATATTTCGCATGACTATAGCCGTAATAAATCGTTATTTTGTTCTATTTTCGCATGGGGAATAATATTTGCAGAAAGATGTCTGTTGGTAGATCATGTGAAGATGAAAAGTCGGTTTAATCTATAAATTTTTCTCATAAAAAAGATCATCACATGATGTGAGAATGCGACCTCTTTTAAGCTTGCGAAATAATGTAACAAACACATGTCGTAAATCATTACGCAAGCAAATGAAAATAATCGTTTGCTCTTTAGCGTTTTAATCAAAATATATTTTTTAAATGTGAATGAATGGCAACAAATATACAGTATTTCTGAGAATTCATTATTTAGAAATAGAAATTTGTATCAAATAGCAATAATAATAATAATAATAATTTTTAAAACTATTCTATAAGAAAATGTTATGATAGTAGAATTCTACATTAAAAATTCCTGTTTTTTAATTAAATATAATCAAAAAATATTTTTTTAAATGTGAATGAATGGCCGACAAATATGCAGTGTTTCGGATAATTCCTTATTTAGAAATAGAATTTTGTATTGAATAGCGAATCGGTATTTATTTAATTTTTAAAAACTGTTCTATTAGAAAATATTATATTTGTAGAATTCTACATTAAGAATTCTTACGTTTTAATTAAACATTTTTGAAACCAAACTGAATATTTACTTTAGTAAAAAAAATTGTAATTTCTTCTTTAATGCGAAATTTTACTTTAGTTTTATTCGTTAAATATTAATGCAGGATTTGTTAACGTAATAAGAATTTTAATTATTGAAGTGATTAATCAAATTATAAAAGAATTAAAGTGCTGAATTTGAACGATTTGATTATAAATCGATCGTAAAAAAAAACCACCGAAAATTTTTTAACTGATGACATGTTGTGAAAGAAGAACATTAGATCATAATCGATAAATTCGGTTCAGAATCAATATAAAAAATAAAACTCTTGAAAAGTGAATAGCCTAAAAATTATTGCACTTACTTGGATAATGATAAAGACTTGATATTTTAACATGTAGAGTGCCAACTATGAGATAACTCGTAGATTGCGTTCTTTTCTAGGACAAAACCATCTATGTTATTAGATGATACCTCCTCTACTACAGTTAAAAGATAGCAATGAAGGGGTCATCTCATTAGATAGATGGTCCTGATATCAGATGAGGGTAGTGGCAGTGAACATGTTAAGAGATAATTTGGAACAGAATTATACAAAAAATTAACTTCGTTTAGTCATTTCTTAGAATTAACAGCTGCAAAAAAAAAAAAAAAAAAAGATTTCAGAGCCTTAACTGTTCAGATTTGAAAATAAATCCTAAGCGAATAAGTATTTAACTCCAATATTTGAGTATTTCTATAAATTCGTACGTCTTACTTAATATTTGTAAGATATATAATTTTCATATTACCATATTGGTACTAAAATTTGAAAACAATTATTCATAAAAAATAATCATTGAGAAAGACATAAAAATTTAATAAAATATTTTACACTAAATTTAGAGCTTATAAATCATTTTGATACGTGCCAATTGTTCACAAGTATAACTGCTTATTTTAAACCTTTTTAATAGTCAAAAATGTATATTAAAATAATACTAAATATTATTTCAAAATGACAAAAAAAATGAAAGATGGAAGGAAAATAACTTTTTATATGATATCTTAAATTGATTTTATAATTATTTAGCTTAAATTATACTCATTTCTATTCCCAACTTCTTTAAAGTCTGCATAAAAGCGAATAAGTTTGTCTTTAGTTAATAAACTACTGAAATTGCATTATGCGCAATACATTCACAAGTTTAAGCAATGATAGTTACTGAAATAAATACACCCTTACGATACTGTGTTATTTTTCGTTGCTCTTTCACATTTGTCCTCAAACTAAGCTATTATTAATGACTACTTTCAGTAAATGTTTGAAGTTTAAGCGTCGAATGAAAAATGTTCAATTATGGAAAAATATTTTAACTACTTTATCTTCTCAATGCTTTCATAAGTAATGAATAAATCGTGCTCTGTGAAAAAAAAAAAATTAAAAATCTGAAATAATGGAAAAATTAATCATTAAAAAGTATCTTTATCAGAGAGAAATAAAGAAGCATAAATATAGCATGATGCAATTACTATTATTACTTTTATAATTACACATTGATTATAAATTAGTTGACTACAAGCTATTTCAGTAAAACTGATAAAAAGAGTTCCTTTACAATTAACTTTTCTGAGGAAAAAAATGTTAGTTGTTTCTTTTAATGCGAATTACTTACTCGAAAGTCATAAATATTCAGAATTCGAATTCAGAATAAATATTCCAATTCAGAACAAAGAAACGGAATTTAAAATGATTCTAGCAAATAGAGAGCAGTCGGTTATTTTAGAAGAAAAACCTTCATCTTCTTTTGTCAAAAAAATTAGAGCAATCATATTTTATGTATAAGAAAAGTAATAACGAATAGATCATTTTTACTTTGCCTTCCTTTGACTATTTTTTTATCAAATTTAATCTATTAATTTTTATATGATGTTAATTATTCACTCATGTTT
This sequence comes from Argiope trifasciata, assembly GCA_026543055.1. Taxonomy (NCBI): domain Eukaryota; kingdom Metazoa; phylum Arthropoda; class Arachnida; order Araneae; family Araneidae; genus Argiope; species Argiope trifasciata. The sequence goes on along the minus strand of JAPMOQ010058490.1, from coordinate 586,188 downwards.
AAAGTACCAAATAGTTAATTCAAACAAGGAAAAAATCAAAGAGAGACAATCAAAATTTAGAACTGTTCCAACTATCACTTTATTTTATAAGAATTTTCAAGATTATAACATGACAATGAATCATTTAAAGCGTTTGCGGTTTAAACAGTAATACGACGTGTGATTAGTCTTATTTTGCACCATGAGCCAGCTCTGCGGTTGTGTGTAGTTATGTTGTGGTAGTGATGATTTTCCACATAAGTTGATTCATGATCATCTACAGGGTGTTCCAAATTAAAGTTACTCTATTTAGAGCTACAAATTAACTATTTTAATTAACTACGAAGTAACTATTCATCCGAAAATTCTGAAATTTTGGGTACGCCTTAATACATTTTTGCTTAAAAAAAATTAGTTCCAAATGTCACTACTAAAGGGCTTATTATCAACTAGTTTATTATAAGAATTACACATTAGCTTGGAATTAATCCAAGTCATGTTCGATATGATAGCCATCATTGTTAGCTACCTTCTGAAATCTGAAAATGACATGTTCAACTATAGAGCGTAGTGTCTGCGTTGGAATATTGAATACTTGGCAGCAAATACTGGCTTTAATATCAGGCAACGTTCTCGGGTTGTCATGGTCAACCAGATCTTTCAAATATCCCCAAAGCCAAAAATCGCATGGATTAAGGTCGGGGATCGGGTAGGCAAAGAATTATTGAAAAAAGCGGCTTAGTACTCTTTCTTCTTTATAGAATAGAAGAATTTTTCAGAATATTTTTTACGTAATTTGCAACGTGTGGAGTCGCACCATCCTGCATAAAAAGTGTTCGGTCAAGACATTGGCGTGATTGTAGAGCCGGAACAACTGCATTCTCCAACATCGATGCATATTGCTCTTTCGTGATAGTGTATGTCACTGAACCTGATGGTGTTTGTTTCTCAAAGAAGTACGGCTCCAGAATAAAAGACGCATTAAATCCATACCATATCGTAACTTTCGGTGAATGTAACGGAACATCTAGGATAGAGCGGGGACATTCTGTAGGCCAGTGTTTCTCAACCTTTCAGTATTCACGGCCCGATTTTCAATGATAATTTTCATCGCGCCCCCCCCCCCTCCCCACCACATACAATAAAATGTATACAATAATAATGTATTTTGAGTATTTTGGCGCTAAACCTGCACTACAACCTTAATTTTAAATTTTACACATAACCAAGAATACGGAAATTTATTGACATTTTGCAACACCGATCCTCAGCATTGAAAAAAAAAAGAATGATATGCCTTTTTATTGCTCTTGCGTCCCGCCATGTCGGGCATTCTCACGGTTTCACGAGAAGTTTCGATTTGTCTGGAATTTGTCTGGTCAGCTTAAAAGTTAAGTTAGGAGCATGCGCAGATGTGAACAAATGTTTTCTCATAGGGAGAATTAGAAAGTTCTATGACGCCAATTTCAATTCCAGATAATCACATTCGAGTCGATCCTTCTATCGCTATTGAATCTATTCTGAATGTGTATGTTATATATATTTTTGTGTAATTGCAATTCACCGTATTAAATATTCACGGCAGCAGACTTATGCAGAATCATGGGTAAATTTTTAAGCGGGCGTAAGCGAGCATTAGACGATAGACAAGTAACAACAAGTACACAGACGAGTGTGGTTCCGAAAATAAAATCAAGAAAATATTCTCAAGAATACTTAAATTTTGGGTTCACTAGTACTGAAGTAAATGAAGAAGAAAGGCCCCTGTGTATCATTTGCTCAAAAATGTTGGCGGCAGACAGCATGAAACCTAATAAACTTAAACGACATTTGGAAACGCTTCATAGTGAGTACGTGAAAAAACCCAGAGAATTATTCGAATTAAAATTGAAATCATATGAAAAGCAAAAATCATTGTTTAAAAAAACTTTGTCTGTGAATGAAAAAGCTTTAATTGCCTCTTACAAAGTTTCATATAAAATAGCCAAATGTAAAAAGCCTCACACCATTGGTGAAGAGATTATTTTACCAGACGCAATTGAGATTGTAGAAATTATGTTTGGAGATAATTTTGCAAAACAATTGCAGTCTATACGTCTTTCAAATGATACTGTTGCCCGTTGAATTGCTCATATAACTGAAAATGTAGTGTCAGCTTTTGTCGAAGTTACATGACAAATTGTTTTCAATACAACTCGATGAGGCAACAGATAGTAATAAAGATGCTCATTTCATTACCTATGTTATATTTTGTGATGCTTTGTCAGTAGTAGAAGAATTACTTTTCTGCAAACCAATAGAACTCAGAGCAGCAGCACTCACATTATTTGCTATCTTAAATGATTTTATGAACGAGGAAAACATAGAATAGAAAAATTGCGTTGGAATATGCACCGATGGTGCTCGTTGTATGTCCCGAAGATTCCAAAGTATTAAAGCACTTGTGAAACAAAAATCACCACAGTGCGTCTGTACACATTGCATGATCCACAGAGAAGCTTTTGCTTCCAAAGAAATGAGTCCTGGTTTGAATATTGTGTTAACTACGGTTTTAACCATAGTAAATTATATAAAAATGAGACCCCTGAAATCAAGAATCTTTTCCGCACTTTGTAAAGACATGTTTGCAGTACATTCAGCGTTACTATTTTATTGCGTGGCAAGATGGTTATCACGAGGGAAGAAATCGCCGTTTTCCTACAAGAGGAAAACAGACTGGAAGCTGAAAATTTTCGAGATAGTTTATTTGTGAAGAAATTGAGCTACATGGTCGACATATTCGAGAAATTAAATAACTTGAATCTTCAGCTGCAAGGAGCAAATGCACATATATTGAATACGAGTGATAAAGTTAATGCTTTTTGTAGGAAATTGGAATTGCGGAGCAGAAATTTAAAGCAAGAAAACTTAAAGATGTTTGCAAATTTGAATGATTGTATTAAAGCTTACAAGGCTGAAGAACAACATGTAAAAGTTGTTTATGTAACCATTGAAAATCATTTAGCAATGCTAGGAAAGAATTTTAAAAAGTACTTTCATGTTGATGACAAACTGATATCAAATTACAAGTGGGTGAGGTATCAATTTCAAAATACTCCCGAAGGACTCTCAATTGAAGAGGAAGAAACCTTCATAGACTTCACGGCAAGCGGCAAAACCAAAAGACAATTTAGTAATAAATCACTCTTTGAATTTTGGGCAGGAGCGGATGATGAGTTTTCTGCACTAAAAACAAGGGCATTTCGTATTCTACTACCATTTTCAACATCTTACCTTTGTGAAACTGGATTTTCCTTTGACTTCTTTCAAGACAAAATATAGATCTCAGTTAAATATAGAAAAAGAACTCAGAGTATCTGTTTCTAATATTAAACCCTCCTTCGAAAAACTTTGCTCTGCAAGACAGGCCCAAGGAAGTCATTAATAATTATTAAATTTGTTTTTAATTTAGTAAGTTGTTTTAATTTAATAAGTTAATTATTAAATATGTCGAAATGTATTTTGTTTTGTATGTGTGTGTGTGTTCTTTCCTTTCAGTCACTTAATTTTTTTTAAATAACATCTTCTCTTGGATCTTCTCGCGCCCCCCCATTAGTGCACTCGCGCCCCCCTAGGGGGGCGCTCCCCACAGGTTGAGAATCACTGCTGTAGGCCAAATTCGGCAGTTGTGCGTATTCACCGTGCCGTCTACATGGTGTGATGTTGCAATATTTGCATATGCTGTAGTTTTAAATGTTTGGTTAGTTGGTGGGTTGAATTACGTCGCACTAGAGCTGCGCATTGGGTTATTGGCGACGGTTCGGGATCTATCGCGTAGGACAGACCCGCTTTACATGAATACATACTCTAGTGACGACATTTGGAACTTTTTTTTTTTTGAAAAAATGTTTTTCTAACCCCTTTATTAAGGTGTACCCGAAATTTCAGAATTTTCAAATGAATATTAGGGCGGTATGTAGCTCTGAATAGGATAAGTTTAATTTGGGACACCCTGTATAACGAACGATTTTTTTCATTTGGTTATGATGATATTAGCATTATGATGCATGGCAACAGTTATATTGATGTAGAATTAATTTTTATTTATGAGTGTCTCCAGAATAATTGCAGCTCATCAGATCAAAGCGGTAATGCTGAAATAGCAGCTTAAATAAGCACCTTCATCTTTAATTTGTCGAAAATTCTTAGTTTAAATACAGAATGTAATATTTTGTGCATTTTATACTGATTAAATAATCTGTATTTAATATCTTCTGATTCCACTTGTGTTAGAGTTTTATCATTAAAAGAATGTTATTCCATTTAATCTATACACAAAATTTTCTGAGTTTTGAACTGTCTAAACTTAACATTGAATTATTCATATACAAAAGTATTTATTTATATGATAAAAATAGCGATAAAACATTGTGGTGATATCTTAATAAGACAGATAACATCCACGGGAGATGAGCATGCTTTTGTCCTGTGGTATATTACTGGCTTACAAACCCAAAGGTCCCAGGTTCTATCCTGAGCCAACTCTAATTCCCACACTGGTGACCTCGAACGTGATGAACCTTCGACCTTCAAGCAACTGATGTGTGGCGCCATCTACCCGCAACCAAAGTCGTCAGATTCACTTGACGCAACAATCTACGCACGCTCGCCATAACACTTGGCGTAACTAAAAAGCTCTCCGCTAGCCAGCCAAACAAACATGGGTACGGCGCATTAGATACCACTCACTCAACAAACCAATTCATCACCACTCAACAACAACGCATATCGTTCATCTAACTCACTGGTGGGCGAGTCTGTGGTGATATCTTAATAAGACAGATAACATCCACGGGAGATGAGCATGCTTTTGTCCTGTGGTATGTTACTGGCTTACAAACCCAAAGGTACCAGGTTCTATCCTGAGCCAACTCTAATTCCCACAACATATTTTCTTTTTGACAAATTATCATTTTTCTCCCTGACAGTAGTTATCCTCACAATTATTTTGATCATGATTAATTTTTAAATAATTTGTTTTTAAATTTTTTTTATTTTTATCTAGAATGCAAAATCTGATTAAAATTGCTTTCCAAATTTTTCATTCAAATAATTTGTAATGAATATTGAAAAGAAGATTTCAAAATCAGATATGGAGCTGCAAGAATATATTTCAAGGATAAAAATAACTGGAGAAGTGAAAAAAGTATCAGTTAATTGGTCAAAAGCTATTGCACTCCTTGAATTATACCATCACCATAAAATATTAAAAATATGCTTTTAAATTATACCAATTATTCCCATAAAATTCACTTCCTATTTTCAGCAAATATTTCTAAAAACATTTACAATAATATTTAAAAAATACAATAATATATTCCACTGTTGAAATGAAACTTACTTTGCTTTCATTTTTTTTACTACTGTTTTTCTGTTTTTTCTGTCTTTTTATTACTTTGTTTAGGATTATGATATAATGATAAAATTTGCTTTATCATTCTGAGTAAATTTCGAAAATATTTCGATTCTATTCGATATTATATCGATATCATAATTTTGATAAAATTTTTGACATTATGTTATATTTATTTTGATATTATGGTGCATAAATTTAATTTCCGAATTCGACAATAGATATAATTTTTATTTTCCTACCATTTAAAACAATGTTTCTTTATTGTTTTACCACTTTTTCTTGTAATATGATTTCTATAAAACAGCAAAAAGAAAATTAACGAAATTTATTGAGCAATAGTTAGATTAGGGCAAAGTTTCTAAAATGGTATATCTCTATCAAAATTGCACTTGGAGGACCAAGTTACACAAAATATAAAATTGGAAATTTTTAGCACTCATTAATTCTGGTGAATCCAAAGTGTCTAGAATTTAATAGTTATACCGATTTACATAAATTGCATCGCATATTTATTATTATTGTATTTATTATTCTTTTGTCTTTTTGGTTTTGATCTAGAGAGGAAAGTAAAGATAAAAATATATTTGCCAATTTCCTTCAAAACAAATGCACAAAGCATCTACAGAAGTTAATTTCTATACAACTAAGGCAATCTTAAACCTATAAAAGCATTCAGTTCAACCAAATAAATGTAAAATTGTTTTCAAAGAATGATCGGAAGACGCTGTAAAATGCCAAGTTAAGTGCTTGTATTCTATTATATCTCTATTTGTACCTCAGATTGTAATCTATTAATATGTACCTCTTAAGAAATAAAAATTAATCTCAAGAGAATGCATAAAATATACATTACAGTTTTAAGAAGCCTGTTTTATAATAAAAAAAATGTAGACATCTTTAAAATTTTATTTATTGGATTATTGTGCTTGAAAAATTAGGAGAAATATATTTGGCATCAGTAATGAATCATGTGATTCTTGGATGACAATGACTCTATGTTCCTGCTCATTTTGATTGTTGACAAGTTAAAGTAAAGGGAATTTCCCGTGTTTGGTTTGTTTGGACGCTGACTTCTGTGAAAGTTATATCATCAGTACATCTGTTTATATTTCATTTATTACTTCGCACGCAATAGCAAGACAGGCTAAAGGTTTGTCCTTGATCAATAATATTCTTTGTTTATTATAAATAGCTTGTTGAAAGTTTCAGATAAAAAGGTTTCTCATATACGATGCGCATTTCAGATTCAAGAACGTTTTAGATCAGTTAGGTGTATTTCTCATAATCATATCTGTTTGAGAATTTTAAATAAGTGCAGTTTTTATTTATTAGTTGAATTCTATATTTCAAAAGTAAGTTATAATTTCTTATTTATTTGAATTCGTTTTGTAATTCGACTAGCGGTTTAAATTTAAATCTTTTTTTAGTTTTAAATCTTTGGATATAATTAAAAGACTTCTTATTAAGAAATCATTCAATTTCCCCCCTTCCTTTTCGTTCAGAAATAGGTTTTCTAATTTCGAATGAATTTAGTTATTTAATTTTGAAAATATTGCTTTAAGACATAAAATTTTCCAATATCGCTAAAACGGAATTGTTTGTAAGTGTCCCATTTACTTCACGTTTGTTAGTTAAATTCAAAATAATTCTAATAAATTTTGAGCATAATTTAATAACTAATAGAGTAAATAAATTAATTTTTGATATAAATTTTTTTAAAAATGATTACTTGGTCTGATCTATGAAACTATATTGTACCCTGTGTAAGAGAAGGAAGTTCAATCTTTTCGCATCCGTTTCAGAATTAATATTTCTTTTTATGCATTCAAACATTCTTGAACATTCCAGAGCTATAACTTGAACTAGTTGGTTATGTTAATTAAACGTAAGTATAATATGCATACTTGTAATGTATTACTGCAAATGAAGTAAACCATTTATATTGTTTCATGGAATTTACACGTTAGAGGTGGGAATTTGTCTGTGAACCTCAGTTACTTAACAAGTTTGAACAGGATTATAATCTCCCTGTATTTCTTTGAAAAGTCAGTTGTGGAACAAAAATGAGTCCAAGTCCATATATTTCAGTCTGTGGTTTTCTAAGGGTATTTTTTTTTTTTTTTAATTACCTTTTGTATCTTTATTTGAGGTTTAAACTCATGATAAAGTATTTTTAAAAAAATCAATACAAGTGATAAATCTTCTTTATTATTAATATATATGCCTGATATTTGCTTATTTTATATTTGAACACCATAGAGTACATAAAATACAATAGATTTTTTGTATTAGACTAATTTTTGATGGATGTTGAAAATATTTTTAAGCTTAAACTGTAAGTGAGGAAATTAAATAACTGAAGGAGCAAATATTTTTTGGGAAAAAAAAATATTACTTCATTATTAATTCTGTTCTTGGAAATGATAGTATGTAAGAAAATAAAGTTCAGTTGTTTTTATCATCCAATTTCAGAATTCTTTTTTTTAATCCCAAGATTTAACTTCTATATCCACCTGTAATTTCTGTTCTCAAATCGATTACAGACTTTTCTGTATGTTTTCTGTTAATGTTAAAAATCCTATACAACAATTTTACTGCTTAAATTATTAATTGTGAAAAGGCAATCTTCTGCTATAGGTTTTTCTGCAAACTTGATTGCTTAGAAACTGTTTTCATCTGCCAAAGAATGATTTTTTTGTTATTGATTTTTGCTTGCAAATTAAAATTTTTATTTTTATCCGCAACTGCTATTTTTTGGTTAATATCATTTTCTGTAAAAGATGGAAAATGTTCTACTCGATAAGCTTTTGATTGAAAAAAATCTTGTTTTGAATGTTTTATTTTACATCAAATGTATAAGTGAATAGTATTAATAAAAATAAAGCATTTAGTATTTATGTTGAAAATTGCTGCAAAATAGATTAAAATGAATTCCTGATATTTGAAAAAGATGTGAATGAAATAAAACTGGGCTCAAACTCTATAAACTCTATAGCTAAGAAATATTTAAGGATCAAAATTATTTAGGGGGAATTTTCATGATGTTCTTTTTAACTTATAATAAGTTGATTTGATTTTTTCTTCAATTTCATTAAATATAGCATATATAAATTAGTAAAAATGAATAAATTGATTTACGTTCATTTATTTTCTTAACAATTACTATGTAGATCTGATCTGATTAAAATGTTGCATCAGCATATATTTATGCTTCTTTTTTTATTTGCTATATAATTAAGCTCAGATGTTTCCTTGGTATAGAATATATGAACAACATGATTATGACTCGTTGTTCTGGTATGTTGAGGAAGTGATTTCATGATTTTGTGTTGATACATTAAGTTGACAACTCAAATGAATGCATCTGTCCTCCTGCTTTTTTCTATTTTGATTTCCTGGTAGCTTAGTTATGAAAATGTTTTACAAAAGCAGAAAAGGCTCTAAAGTTGTTCTTTTAAACTTTTTCTGAGATTCTGTTTTTGCCTAGTTAATTTTAGTTGTGCATGAAAGTTTGTTTTAATAAGTATGCATATAAAATTTGAAAATTTAATGGAAAGTTAATTATTGGGTAATGTAGTGATTATGTTAAAAATTGACAAATATATTTCTGCAGTATCGGTGATAAATATTAGATTAATAGTTAAATTAAATTTTAAATTTTGTGCTGTTACTGTACTGTTAGATGCCTATTTAACTAGTTAATAACACACACTGTTTCATGGAATTTATGATTATAATAAAATTGATAGTATATAAATCATAATTTCTTTAGGTTAGATAAAAAAAGTATTAAATTTTGTTTTTTCTTTGGGAATACTTATCTATTAATAGGTTGTGGTTTTTATTAAGGACTAGCTATTACTCGTGACGCTGTTTGTGTGGAAATTTTGATGTTTATGTACGAAGAACTATCAAATAAGGACAAAAATTAAACCTAACCCTAAAAATGATAATTTAAAAGTATAAGCATATACGAAAAATATACAACATAAAAATTATTTAATAACAAAAACGCAACTAACAGAAACAATTTAATTTCATTGTATACCCAAAATAAAACAAAACAGTAAATTATGTCCATATTCCTTTAAAATCTGGTCAAATCCATTTTATTTATTGATGGAAATTGAGATAGCTATAACAGTATTATACCCATAATTTTTAAACCTAATTTAAATGTAAACAGTTATCAACAATCGCACACTAACTTTCAATGTCAGATAGCGTAACATACATGTCCGACTTTCCTATGCCAGTCAGGGTAACGCAATGCAGATTAGAAATTTTTTATTTTCTTTATTCTGTTTTCTTTTACTTTAAAAGTACTTTAGAATGAATCTAAAAGATCAATTAATGACCAACATTTGATTTTAAATACATCAAAGTCAAATAAAATAAGTAGAGTCATTTGAAATAATCTGTTAAAATTATATCTCATTTCGACCATTACAATATTAAGCCTAACCTCATTTCTGTTGGGGGAAAAAACCTTACTTGCCTTGGCAGGATTTAACATCAACTTATTGGAGCGAACTTTAGTTTTTAATTAATTAAAAAATTAACCACTCAATTAACTGGAATAAAAAGTAGCCTATGTTATATTCCTGACTGTACTATAAACTATTTTTGTGCTAAATTTCATCCAATTCTGTTCTGGCGTGATTGAGTAACAAACATCCTAACTTTCACATTTATAATATTAGTATAGATATATGTTCTTATAAATGCCCATGTAATTAAAGATTGTTCTGGTATATTTGAAAAGAATTATAAGAATACTGAAAGAAAAAAAATGCTCAAAACACTCCATGTGTTAGTTTTTTGCATTAGTTTGGTTAATAATAAAGTATTGAAAATTTAGTTAAATCAACATTTTGATAGGTTTATAGTTATGTTTTTGCTCTGTTTAAAAAATGAAATGTCTTGTATAAAAGTTTTACTTAATATTCTCATTTAAAATATTTGTATATTTTAATTTTTTATATTGTATATGAAGATTTATATTCCTATTTAGAATTGCTCTTTTCCCTCCTACAGAATGAAGCTTCTATGTTTTGCCGTTTTAGTATTATCTGCAATTAGCATTGGAAATGCTTATGTTTCCGAGTTGGATGTTATTAAAGAAGAATGGCAAGCTTTTAAAGCAGAATTTAGTAAGTGTAAAACAATTAAATATGCATATGTAAATTGATGTTTTGCTGTATTTTAAGTATTATGCCAGAAAAATATATTGATAGAAATATGTACATATTGTATTTTTTCATCTGACTTTGTTTTTCTTATAAAGATAAACTCTATGAAGAAGCAGAGGACTTGTTCAGAATGAAAGTATTCATGGAAAATAAGCATAAAATAGCTCAACATAACAAGTTGTATTTAACTGGGCACAAATCATACAGCTTAGCCATGAACAAGTTTGGTGATTTGGTAAGTGTTGGTTATTTTTATCAGTTTTCGGTTGATTATATTTTTTTTGTCGTAATTTTATAGTGACCCCATAATAACAAAATATAGCTTCATGCATATAAATAGTGAAAGGAAATAAATTTTAAGTTATACGGACAATTTTAATGTAACTCTTAAGTCAGAATGATAACCTATATATTTTTATTGGCTTAATCATATTTCATAATGTTTGTTGTAATAAAGTTTGACAAATTTTTGGACATTTCCAATATTCTGAACAATCATGTTCAGATTACGGTAAAAGTAAAGTTTATGGTACTGACCCTCGCCAAATTCTACAAAATTTGCCAATTGTCTTCCATCTTGAATTGGTCAAAAATGACTCTATTAAACCCATGTGGTCCAAAAAAAATTAATAAAATTAAGGAAGAAAAAAAAATGTATTTAAAACTGATAATGGTTTTAAGAAGGGTAGAAATTAATACATTTTAACACAAAATGATACAAAATTCCATGAAATTCAACGAATTTTCCAGAAGATTTAAAGAATAATTTGTATTAGAACACAGGATAATAACATATCATTAAAAAGCAATTTTTTCTAAAATAATTTAAATTAGAACACAGGATAAAGAATTTGTATTAGAACACGGGATAACTTAATGGAACACAGAATAATAATTCTAATGGGGGGTCACCCCCTTGATTAGCAAATATTAGTTAAATAATTTGAATTAGAACACAGGATAAAGAATTTATATTAGAACACGGGATTACTTAATGGAACACGGAATTAAGAATTTATATTAGAACATGGGATAACTTAAAGGAACACAGGATAAAGAATTTGTATTAGAACACGGGATAACTTAATGGAACACAGGATAATAATTCTAATGGGGGGCCATTCCCCCAACTCCCCGAATTGCAAATATTACAATATTTAAAGCACAAAAAGAATACATAAAAATGGTCAATTAATGAACGAAATAACTACCTAGTCATTCCTCGCCAGGTAAATCGCACGTTTACGGCGTGTATATAGGCACGTGGTCAGCCGAAGGTAACAATATCAAAAAAAAAAAAACATCTCACTAATGGGGTGCAAAAATGATAAGAGCGAAGATCACTTTAGGGTTGTCATAGGATAGCCACCGGTTACCATATTTTGTGGTACATCGCCAAGAAAAATTCAAATTTGGTGCCGTACCATAAACTTTACTTTGGCCCAGATTACTACACACAAGTTTGGATATTACTTTACTTAAACATTTTTCCCCCCTCGTCAATCTATATATCCCCTATATTATTGTAACCAGATTTGTAAATTCTTATTTGAATTGTTGTTGTCTTCAGAAATATTCTATACACTGTAAATTCTAATCAGATTTTCAAATTAAGTGTGAGTGAATAATTTTAAATGTATATTACTGCATTTTTTCAGTTTCATTCAATGCTGAATAATATAGATCAGCCTGTTAGTTAATGGTGAAAGATGTAGCTAAAAATTCAAACTTCGTGCATATGAATGTTGAATGATACTAGTTAGCTATAAGATTCCTCATGTCAGTGTAGAAATTGTATTATCACATCATTGTAGAAAATTTGCTGGCTATCTTAATCACATTCTTTCACATAAGTTGTCTTAAGAAGCTTATGAATATCTTATTAACTGCAAATATATGGGCCGCGGTGGCCCGGTGGTAAAGTCTCGGCTTCAGAACCGGAGGGTTTCAGGTTCGAGACTCGATTCCATTGAAGAACCGTCGTGTGAGGGGGTCTGTTGCACGTTAAATCTGTCAGGCCAAATGTCCTCCCGCTGGTGTGGAGAGGGGGGTGCCAGTTCAGGTGTCGTCCTCGTCATCTGACTGGGTTCAAAATTACGAGGTCCGTTCCAAAATAGCCCTCGTGTTGCTTTAAACAGGACGTTAATATAACTAAACTAAACTAACTGCAAATAAACAGAAGCTACTGAATTTTCATCAGTGATTTAGAAATTAGATGAAGAATAGAGAGTAATATATATAAATTTACAAGAAGGTGTGGAAATGCCTTTTCCCAAATCTTTGCTCTCAACAGAAGCTAAGAATGAAAGCTTTTAACATCATAAGAAAAAACTATTGTATCTTATAGTGTGAACGTATAAGTATTGGAACAGCTTCTCAATACAAAAATGTATACAAGAGTTTGTTTTGATGTTAAGTTGAGCTGTGTGCCATTAATTGTTAATTTGACCAATAAAATTGGTTTGCGAGTTTTTAAAAATTTATTTCACTTGCCTATTCACTCCGTTATATGTAATCTGATTAATTTTGAATGATCATTTGAGTTAACTTATTTTCTAATTTGTTAATACTATGTTATATAGAATATATTTAACCCAGATAAGCCTACTGTCCTATATTTAGGACAGTAGAAATAAAAAAAAATATCAGAATACCCTCTTTATCTAAGATTATTTAGTCTTATGATTTGCAGTAAGAAACGTGTCAGCTTTATTAGAAAAAATAAAAAGACAGTTATTTTAACAGTTAGTTTAACTTTTTTCAAAATTTTCAGAAAATTTTAGTTTCAGGCTTATCTGGGTTAAGTATCTACTGACGACCAGGTAATTAATGAACATATTCCGAGTATTTCTATCGTACGATTCTCATCAAATATGACCGACTGGGTGAAAATTCCCTGCGAATGTTAAATGCAAATGCATTACTGTTAGCTTATAGAGAATTGAATATTAATTTAAGTTGGAATGTTAGTGATTATAAATTTGAAAACTTTTTTAAATGTAGGAAATTCTTTTAAAAACTGCTTTAAATTTGTTTTTTCCTAGACAAATAGTGATCTCTTCCTGATTTATAAAGAGGGAAGAGGGTTTTTTCTAAAGATAAAAGGCAGTCCCAAACAGATTTATATGCAGTTAAACATTGTTTTAAAATCTATCTTTGAAGGAATCGATTTGAAAACTTAAATACCTGAAAATGGTATTAAATCTTATTCTTGTACTATTTCAGCTACATCATGAGTTCGTATCAGCTGTAAATGGTTTTAGACGCAACTATAACGAAAGCCTTGCTAATGGTTCTACTTTCTTAACTCCTGCAAATATTCAATTTCCTAAAAATGTCAACTGGACTGCAAAAGGTTACGTTACACCTGTAAAAGATCAAGGACAATGTGGTTCATGCTGGTCTTTCAGTGCAGTAAGTTAATGTTCTATGTTATTTTATATTGTGAATAAATGCATGTACCGGTGTCTTATGAAGACTGTAATTCAGTATAGAATTGAGGAAAGCAGAAAAATTTCTTATTTTAAAGGAGAGACAATTGTGCATGATCTTATAATTAGACACGTTATGAATGATGTTACATTAAATGAACTTCATTCAGCATATTAAATCTAGTATACTCTGGCGAGTTAGTTTAGTAGTGATTGAAATTATATTCAGAATTTCTTAATTCTATATAATTAGTTAATTAAGGTAAAAAAGTAAAATCCTTCATAAATTTATCAATTTAAGTTACGAAAATTGATTTTGATTAGAAAATCTATTATAATCCTGACTGAGAAATTTTTAAATATATTGTTCTTTGTTTCCATAAATTTATCTGCTTATTATGGTACAAATGCTAATATTTTGACAACTTCCTGATACTAATTCCAAAACATGGAATTTCTAGTTTTATCTCTTACATTTTTTGAGTGTTTATTTCAAAGATTAAAGCTACTTTCTACTTGAAGAAAAGTATTTGATTGCAGAGATTATAAAATTCTGTTTACCGAAATTTTGCATTTTTAGTTTCTCATGTTATAATTTCCTAACTATTTATTTTATTAAAATCAAAAATAATTATTATTCAGTATTCTGCTTTTTATCCTTCCATCTTAATGCCAAGAAGAAATCATGGACAAAAATGTTTTTAATATTTGAATGTGAACTTTTTTGTGTAATGCATAATAAATGAAATGGTTAAATATCCTGTTTTATCTTCATAAATGTAATTTTATTTTCCCATTAAAAATATTTTCTGTTTAACTGAAGTCATTGAATAAAATTTACATTTTTTTGTAAATTTACTTAATAAGCAATTTACTTTTTTAAAACAGAAAGATTTTTTTTTCTCTCCCTTAACGGCTAGTATTAATATAAGTCTTAAACATTCTCCTTCCATATTTTTACTGATAACAGCAGTGTCACGTTTGATATTGCTTTTATAAATATTTCTATTGAAACATAGAAATTATTAGTTATAGACCTTTTCTATGTGTCAAAGTATTTTTGAGGACTGTTTCATATTTTTACATAGAGAGTAACTTCAATATTGAAGTATATTAAAGGTATTTAAATGACTTAGAATATATATTTTTATTTTTTATTCATTTTTCAGACTGGAGCTTTAGAAGGCCAACATTTTCGTAAAACTGGTAAACTTGTATCACTGAGTGAGCAAAATCTTGTTGACTGCTCTGGTAAATTTGGCAATGAAGGTTGTAATGGTGGACTGATGGACCAAGCGTTTGAGTACATCAAGGAAAATCATGGTATTGACACTGAAGAAGCTTATCCCTACAAAGCAAGGGTAATAGTTGCACTATAAATATTATTGTAATTAAATTGACATTAGAATATATATTTAGTTTGACATGTTAATCTTATTAGTTCTGTTCTTTGTAATGTGCATCAATGGTGGAAATGTCGGGTTTTTCCATTTTGGATAACAGGCCTTTGTAATAAACGTGTAATTATGACGGATTTTAGGCTGATTTTCAGTTCACGGTGGGGGGAAAAGTCAGTCTTGCACTTTTGAAAAATATTAATTCCAGTAAATTAAAAGTATATTGAAGGTAATTGTTAAGTTATTGATTTTAGATTTAAAAATATTCTTTGGAAAAAATCGTATGAAATTAACTTCTTGCAGTTCTGACATTCATTTTAAAATCAATAAGCATAATTCCTGTAATTAACTATCTAATCTTGGAAATATATTTTTTCAAGGCATAGATATGAAATATTTTTCTCAAGACCCATTTGCATCATATGAAAAAAAAGACCCATATCATGGAAAAAAATTTATTTTATATTTAGATGTAAAACTGTATAAAAGTAGAAAAAAAAATCACTTTTGAGCATTATTTGCTAGTAATTTTGTTCAGTGTGGTAATATTTGAAATGTGGGATGCATATATGAATATAGTATATATCATTTTATATGTATAGCATATAATATGATGCAGCGTATATATACTCTCCAGTGATAGGGACCAGGAAAATTTAGCATATGTATATGCTAATGATGCAAATGGGTTAAGCATATATATAGTCTTAAAAAAGTATTGTGAATGTATAGTCTCGATATTTTATAAAATTTCTTAAATGTGCGGCTGTTAGTACACACACATATTAATGATAATATTTTCCTTTAATTCTTATAGCAAGGAAGATGCCATTACAAGAAAAAAGAGAGGGGTGCAACTGATACTGGCTTTGTTGATATTCCTAGTGGAGATGAACAAAAATTAATGGAAGCAGTGGCAACTGTTGGACCTGTCTCTGTAGCTATTGATGCTAGCCATGAGTCTTTCCAGTTTTATTCAAAAGGTAATGCATTATTTTATGTAAATAAAGGTTATTGAAGCAAGATTGAATTTCCTGGTTCACAGAAAGGTCATGGTTGATAAATTATAGGTTTTATGTGTGGAAAGATTCATTGTGTTGAATTAGTTACTAGTGAAGGAGAATTTTTCCTTGCGAAACATATATATTTAGTTTGGAAAGGAAACTGATTGTTAAATAAGTTTTTAATGGGAAAAAAATTAAATATTAAATTATATCTTATTTAAATGTGATAGAAAAAATAATTTCTGGTGATAAATTTAAAGCTCTATATGAATATACTTAGAAGTCATATAAGTAATAATTATGGTTTTTATAAATATCTATTAGCATGCAGCATCCCACTACATCTTTTTATCATTGTCACGTCTAAAGATATTTTGTTTTCAAAGGCATGAAAATTTACTCATTAGAATTAAGAGTTCATTAAATATTCAGCATTTGTTAGAAATTTTGCGTTGCAAAAAATCTCTAATATGCTAAAAAATTATTATTTGAAATTTATCTGTAGTTTTGTTTAAGTATTATAGCATTTTGAAATTTTTAATGTAATTGCACGTAGTTAAATCTTTCGGCCAAAATAAAATTTATGGTACGGAGCCAAATTTGAATTTTTCTTGGCTATGTATTGCCAAATATGGTAACCCGTGCTTGACTTGTGGCAATCCTATAGCAACCCTAAAGTGGTCTCTTTAGGAAGGGTCAGGAGTCGCGGGGTTTTTTGTTACTGTTCCCTTCGGTTGACCACGTGCTTATATACACGCTGTAAACGTGCGATTTGCCTGGCGAGGAATGACTAGGTAAATTATTTCGTTTATTTCTTGACCATTTTTATGTATTCTATTTGTGCTTTAAATATATCTAATATTTGCTAATCAGGGGATTGGGGGCGCTGCCCCCCCATTAGAATTATTATCCTGTGTTCCATTTAGCTATCCCGTGTTCTAATACAAATTCTTTATCCTGTGTTCCATTAAGTTATCCCGTGTTCTAATACAAATTCTCAATCCTGTCTTCCATTAAGTTATCCCGTGTTCTAATATAAATCCTTTATCCCATCAACCATCATATAATTCAAATTATTTAAGTAAAAATTGCTTTTTAATGATATGTTATCCTGTGTTCTAATACAAATACTTCTTTAAATCTTCTGGAAAATTCGTTGAATTCATGGAATTTTGTCTCATTTTGCATTAAATTGTATTAATTTCTACCTTTTTTAAGCCATTATCAGTTTTAAAGACTATTTTTTTCTTCCTTAATTTTATGAATTAAATTTTTTTTGGACCGCATAGGTTTTATAGCACCATTTTTCACCAATCCAAGATGGAAGACAATTGGCAAATTTCGTAGAATTTGGCGATATTTTGGCGCAGTTTGGCGAGGGTCCGTACCATAAACCTTACTTTTACCAATCTTTCATTTACAGTACTCAAATTGCCATCATATATTGTGGAATTGATTGTGTATTTTCAAACACTTTTACCCAACTTTGTAATCTTAATGTATAAATTCCTTTTATTAGCAGTGTTTTCTGACTTAGCTATGTTAGGAACAACTTATGAATATTTTAATCGCCAACTAGAAACATTTTTTTTTCCTTTCATGCTGATTTTTTTTCCCTGCTGGTTTGAAGAGTGTAAACATCTCGTAAATTATTATAATGTTTATGGATGTTTAATTATGTTTTAACTAAAATTAAATTATATTTCTTAGGTGTATACAATGAGCCAGAATGCAATAGTCAAGAACTTGATCATGGAGTCTTAGTAACAGGCTATGGAACTACTGAGAATGACGAAGATTATTGGATTGTTAAAAATAGGTAAAAATGCTTTTATTGCTTATTACATACCTGAAACTCGGAACTTATATCTGTAAATATTTTAAATTGATATGATGGTACTTCCTTGTAAAAATGTATAACTAAATGCCTGTATAATTAGATTATATTATCCATCTCAAATTTTCCCAAATACAAAACAGAACTTTTAAATCCTATAATAACTTATTTTTAAACTTTGAGTATCTTCCATAAATGCATTGATTGTATCATTTAACAATTATTGATAGCAATTTTTATCTTGCATACCAACTACAGTTTATTAGTACAGCTCACAGTACCAAGAGCAGTTTATTATTTGATATTATACCGAAATATTGATTAAAGTATCGAATAGAGATTTGAATTTGAAGTCTTGAATTAGTAATTTTAAATAAGTTTAAGGGTTTTTTCCATTAACTTTGGTCAGGTTTTGTTAGTGATATTAGAATTATAATCTCTCAATTTACTGCTCTTTTTATAATACAAATGAATCCGACAGCTTAATTTTGTACACTTCATTTTTAATGCTAAAAGTTTTTATTTTTTTTTAAATGGATATTGGTTGATTATTAGTCCATTTTTCTGTATGATTGTCCAGAAACTTCTGATTCTTTTATTACTTCCTTAAGTTAGTTTACTGTTTTTATCACTTAGAGAGTACGAGGCTACTCTAATATTGGACTGTTTTTAATTGATAGTTACCAAATTTTTACATAGACACTTCTAAATTTATTGTTTTTTAATTAGGAAAAAATTTAAAGCTATCAGTATTTCAATATATATATATATATATAATATGTGTGTGTAATATAAGTATAAGTATAATGTTAAACTAAAAATTGACGTATGGGAAACCATTTTCTTCCAGTTGGGGTTTATCTTGGGGTGAAGGTGGCTACATCAAGATGTCTCGCAATAAGGAAAACCAGTGTGGAATTGCAACTCAAGCAAGCTACCCATTGGTTTAACTTTTGAATCTTTTAGTTACATTTTCTTTTGCATTTATTTATATGCAAGGTCAACCCAGAAGAGTTCTTCCTGTGTGATTTTCATTTATCTTATGTTTGCTTTTATTACTTAAACCTTATTGGTCTTATGTTAAATGTACATCGACATTTTTGTTACTTATTTTTTAATAAATATTTTGTAAAAATTGTGTACATTTATTTATGCGCAAGTAACCATCTTTAATATATAATACTTCTATTAAATGTGGACTATTTTTGTGGCATTTCAGCAAAGGTGCTTTCACCATTGAATTTAATTGTATTTTTGTCATGTGAAAACATCCTGTTTCGTTAGGTTTTGAATAATTAAAGGCAACAATTAGTTGCAAGCTCGAAATCGCATATATATTTTTATCTGCTTTTTCCAGTACTGCATTATTATGAATGCTTCTTTGAAAGCTGATGCGTTTTTAAAAGGTTGATGTAGAACTATATCAGTTGTTATTTTCGTGGAATGCAATTTTTTAAGAAAATAGCAGTTTTTGTTTATGAAAATGTTTTCATAAAAACTATATAAATTAATTTTTATTTTGTTTTAGTTTTTTAGTAAATACTTTATTATTTGGAAATAGCATGCATATATATTATACCGATAGAGAAGCCTTGTTTCAAACCAGTTTAAATTGGTTAAATGAATTGCAACAAATAATATTCTCACATGATTACTTGAAATTTGCTTGTTGAGATAATTGAATTGCTCTGTAATTGAAGCTCTTTGTGATTTATAGTTCAAAATTTTATTGAAAAATATATCTTTTCTAAGGACGGCAGTGATTACCTTGCAACAAATTAATTTCATAAGACTATTGTTTTATCTATATAAAAACTTTTACATTATTGTAGTTTAGAAGAAATTATTTAATAGGCTGCTATCAATTTCCTTTTGACTGATCTTTAAGAATCCAGGCACCTCCATCCCTCTGTAATATAAGTTTGGAGAGTTCAAATTAACATTATACTTAGATTTGAGAATGGTTAATTCTAATTCTGTCCTTTAACTTTTACATGAAAATGTTAATATAATAAATAATATAACTTGAAACTTTATTTTATTAAAATCCTTCCATTCTCAAAAATCTAATAATTTAAGATTTGTATCGATCTTATTTTAAACACAAAAAGTATTGTGTATTTGCTAATGATAAAGCGTTTTGCTTGAATTTACCTGTGTAAGATTGAATGAGCAAGATATTTAATATATTAAGAAAATATTTATGCTTTTATCTATAACAGACTATTACACATCTACTGAATATTTATTCTGAAATTTGTGTAGTAAGATTTTTATCCCGTCCTAGTGAATCTGCAAAATTTTTTAACAACTTCACCTTTTTAGGTAATGCTCATAGTAAGACCTTCAGTGGAATATAGTGAATTAACATTATCGTAATATTACCTCATTCAATCTCGATACAAAGCAGTTTTTCAAATTTACCAAGACTGCAAATAACAGTTGCAGTGTTACTTCTTCATTATTATTACTCATGGATAAAAAGGCTAGGTGTATATCTGGAATTCCAACTTTTTGAGAGTGTGCAGATGGGGAGAAAGACAGCTATTTATTACCCCGAAAGGAATGTTAGTTTGACTGTTCGGTCAATGTAAGGTTGGACAATACTTGTTCAGCTGTCGATCACAACAAATCCTGTCGATACTGCTGCGTTCAATGGTGGTCGGCTGTATGCAAGGAGGTGAATATCTGGACTCAAGACTCATTCTACTATTTATATGAATCTAATTTTCTTAACCTTCCATGATTGGAAAGCGAGTTGTCTTTTACATTTCAATTTAATTTAGAAAAGCCCTCTAGCTTTTAACCAGAAAAATCTAATATAGTGTCTCTCTACTTATGGTACCTCCCTCCCTTCCCAGAGGTTGATAAAATGATTTCAGAGAATGCATGAACTAATACATTTTGAAAACTCATTTTGTGATGGTGATGTTGTCCATGTTTCACGGAAAGGGGGTGCAGTAGCTTCTGAGGGTAAAGGCCGCTGAGCACCCAGAGGGCAGAAGTCTGACTTCTGGCTCAAATGCTGTTGACACACACATTCGCTTGTACGATCCCTTTTTACAGGGGAGCACATTTATATATATCGCAGAGCAACTATGCCCAAACTGGGACTCCCAGATCACGGGGAAGATACCTACCTGTATGCCAGGACGCTGGCAACTCATTTTGTCTACCCTGTAATTAAATATTTTTGAAAGCCATAAAAGGGAAACAAATTATATCTGTCAAACATTCTTAAATATTAATTGATGTGCATGCACAGCTCGAAATTATATTTTCTTATGATTGATTGATTAGGTATTTAAATTGTCACAGAATTCTTAATAAAACATCTCTTCTCCCTCATTCTACATTATTTAAGAAAAAAAAAAAACTTAAGTATAATAAACAATATTTATAGCTATGGTGATATGAAGTTACCACATTAGCATTATTGAATCGGCTATTAAAAGTTACTTTAAATGTGGATGATTATCAAATAATAAATTATTTGTCCTATCACCAGTATCTATTTTTCAAAATGGCCAGAAATTTGTTGTACTAAAACATACATCTGGTGGTAAGGTATGAGCTTTGGAACTGGAGGGTTTCAGGTTCATGAATCTATTCCACCAAAGAACTGTTGTGTAAGTAGGACTGGTGTAAAATCCGGCTGGGTCAAATGTCCTGCTGCTGGTGTGGTATGGAAAGAAAGGTGCGAGCTCAGGTGTCGTCCTTGTTATCTGATTACAGTTGAAATTTAGGGTATTCTTTCCAAAATAGCTTTAATGTTGCTTTCGAATGGGACGTTAATGTAACTAAATTAAATCAAACTATACTTCTTGAAAAATTGTACCGCCTTAACAGACTTAAAAACTGCCGAAAGTCGATTTATCAATATTTTAATTCTTAAAGAATGTTAAAAATATTTTAATTTGACATTTCAAATGGCAACTTAAATTTAGGTTTTGAACAAGGAACATGACAGCTATTTTGAATTGAGTAGGGGTATTTTGCAACTGCCTGTGTTTAAAAAACAGAAGATTTCAATTTAAAGAGAATTTTTCATCACAAATAAGGTAAAAGAAATCTTATTTAAATTCCGCTTTTTAAATTTTACTTTATATTCGATTAATTAAAGAAATATTGAGTGTCATCATGTTGTTGAATCAAAATTGCCAAACATACTATTGGTACAAAGCTTGTTTGGTCTTAAGACTGTTGTAGAAATATGCCATACATTGTTCAGGGTTTATGACAAGCAGCATTTTGATAGAACGATTATAAATTACAAAAAAGAATGTACCATAGTTATTCTTTTGATAAGTTAATTTTTTATTGGACAAACTAACAAATGTAAGTTTTCAATCTAAGAGGATACTGAATTAATGACTTAAGAATTGAAATCTTCTATTATAGTTTATTAAATTTAGTTTTACTTTTTTTCATTATTTAGTACGTAATATGTTTGACCAGATTTTCATTGAGAATATACAAAAAGTACAATTTTATTCCTTGATGAATCTGTTTATGCATTGGATTTATGATTTAAAAGTGTTCTTAATGTATCCTTCAAAAGGGACAATTGTAAAATAAGCCAGCTAAATTGTGCAGCCAGTCGTGGTGTGCGCTATGGGAATGCAAAATTATGTCAATTTAACGATCAAATTCACGTTATTCACTTGGCGATTTTATTCAAATTGGCGATATTTGTTTTGCCATTCGCTTCACTTGGTGACTTGACTCGCGTTTGGCTCACATTGGCGACATCTTGCTCTCGTATTACGGTAAAGCACCCAAACAGATAATTTTCTGGGTTGTTATTATTTATGTCAAACCAGGGTATGAATAGGAAGGGAAAAAAAACCGGTTGTGAAAATATTTAATTTGACTTTATTATACTGGGTGCGCCAGAGAAACTAATTTATTTGAAACAACTCCCGAGGGGTGAGTTTGGTGGGTAGAGCGGTGATAGGTGGTGCTATTGGAAGGGGAAGTCCCCAAGTTTGTTTCTCCCTCTAGTCGATTGCTAGCATGCTCTGGTCTTGTGAACTGCTGGCCATCGCTGTCGAGAGCTTCTTTTCTTACGGTCACTCACTTGTTGCAACTCAACGTGCCTTCCGCGCTCGCTTTGAAATTCTTCCTTACAGATCCCTTCCTAGCCTAATTCGATTCTGTCGGGGTTTGACTCATTTCAGAAGTGTCGCTAAACCCAGAAATGGCCATCAACGGACCACCAGAACTCCGGAAAATGTCGAAAGAGTGAGGCAGTCGGTTCTCCGTTTGACTCGCAGCTGCCCTGGGAATTTCTGACACAACTCTGCGACGAATTCTCCATCAAGAACTTCAATGTCATCCCTATAAATTTTTTGTTGTGCAAGAATTAACTGAACGCGATTTTGTTGCCCGTCAAAATGCATGTGAAATGCTGCTTGATAACCTGCCTGAAGACGCGGTCGCGTTTTTCAGAAACGAGGCTCTCTTTGAAGTCCTTGGTTTATGTCGATCGACCACGGACAACAGCTTACCTCAAGAACAACATTCGCCACGCCATTGCCAACGTACCGATTTATATGCTGCAAAGGATGGACACGAACTTCAAAAATCGACTTAATCAGTGTATGCGCAATGGTGGTCGCCCTTTAACCGTTATCATTTTCAAAATTGTTTGAAAAAAAATTGGAATATTATATTTTCAATTAAAAAAAGAATTAAAACAATAGCTGAAGTACTTTTGTTTTTATTGACCTTTCAAATAAGTAAGTTTTCTGTGGCGCACTGTGTAGTTAAATTGTCGTGATGGATTTATTGCAATTCTATGTAGTGGTTATGATGAGACCTTCTTTTAATGAGATTGTTGATTTAATTTCACATTTCAACTTGCTGTTAATGTATTAATGGTTGATTTTGCATAAATGATTTTTTGGTTTTATTAACTTTGTAAATATTCGCTTTAATTTATTTATAGTGCTCCATACTTCCTGGCATTCACATTTGTACACAATATTAAAATTCTTATAAATATCTTAATCACGATTGTAAACAACGATACATACAGGAATTTTACCAATTATTTGCAATTAAGTGTTGATATTATCTTTATATTATGCAATTCTTAGAATTTATATTTTTTACAAATTTATTTATTAAAATAAATTTTTAAATCACCTACCTTTCTATACTAATCGATTCTAGGCAGCTGCGTAGTTAAAAATCCACTATTGGTGTTATTTACTATATTTTGTAACTTATTTGCTCAGTGAAGCGATTTAAACTGTTTATTTTCCATTGATTAATTGGATCTCGAATTTAACAATTTTGGTATAATTAATTTCAAGAAAATACTAAATCCATATTTTTTTTTTCATCTAGCTTTTTGCATTTTTGATTTGATTTCGCATTTATGAATAATTACTCTCTAACCTTAGGCCTGTGTGGGACAAAATCGGACATAAATTAATTCTATCAAATTGCATCCCTAATTTGATGCAGGTATTCTATATTGATGTTAAAATCACATACAAACTTGGGTAAAATTTCAGATTAATGTCCTATTTCTCAAATACGCCAACTTGAATAACTTCAAGATATAATGACAATCCCAAAAGCTGTTAATAAACAGCTTTTAGGATTGCAGTAAAAATTGTCAGGATTATATAAGGCCTTATCATACGGTGAAATTCCGTCAGCACTTTTCCGTTTCTACTCTCAAAAACCGGTCAAGCAAGTTTCATAATCGACAACTTTTTCTAACCAGCTAGAAAATGCCGTAGGAAATATTGTCCGCAAACGAAATTCAACCAATCATGTGAAACTTTGAAGTGACGTCACTTTCGTTGTCATTTGCTGACGGAAAGTGCCGAAGATATTTTGCCGTGTGATAAGGCCTTAAAAGTCACCCCGCATATATTCACTTTTGGCTTATAAAAATTAATCTTAAATTTAGCATACACTTCATTTATATACCTCGCTCCATTTCTTGAGTTTTCCTATCCATAGTCAAATGCAGACGTAATTCAGATAAATTTAATAATAGATTGTACAAACTCTTTTTTTATTAGAGAGCAAAAAGAGAATTAATTTTTTTTCTTCTAATTTTTAATTGATTCATTTTTTATTTCTAAAGATTAAAGATTACCTTCCAACAACAAAATCAATATTTAATTGATCGATTGATAATTTAATGTAAGAATCAATGATACTATTTGGTTTTGAGAAAAATGAAACAAGCTCATATGGAATTATTATTTAAAAAAAACTCTTTTATCATTATTTTTAAATGAAAAATATTTTTATATCGAAATCTAAAGAATAAAGCAAAATGACTGAAGTACGGGTAGATAAGCTTTGAATAATTGGAATCGTAATGATGACAATGTATTTTAATTTTTATGTAATGTCTGTGAGGGATTTCGTTGTTTCTTATGATTCATTTTATAGCTTTTAAGCATCTCGTTTTATTTCCTACACCTCATGCTATTACAAACTTTGACCTCCACATTATATACTAGCCGCCTTTGGCGACCAGCTGGTTCGCCATGAGTAATGCGTTCTAAAATTTTCAATTAAGTCACATATTCAGTAGCCTTGAAGTAATTCCGGGCATTGATTGGCCTGAAATTAAAAAAGTTTTTTCCCGTCATGTTGCCAAAATATTAAATATATTTTTTAAAGGAAACGAAAAAGGAAAAAAAAAAATATTGAATAATGATTTAGATGCTGCAAACGATTATAGAAACCTTTGCTTTGCATTTATTTTTTTAGAAAATATCACATTTTATATTTATTTTATTTCATCCAGTCACATGCTAAAAGTTGCATTTCTTTAGATTTATTTTGCGATGATAGTTTTTTTCCATTCGAACTTCCGGCATTCTTTTATTTTATCCAGTCACGTGATAAAAACATGGTTAAAATATTTCTTTAAAAATTCGTTAAAAATAGAAGCTTAAGTTATACGTTAAAACACTGATACCATTAGAAAGCTAATTTTTTTAAATCTTTAAATTGATGTAAAAATCATGTTGGTGCGATCATATTTTCGGAAGTTATAGCGGAAAAACGTTGAAGTTTCACTTAAATTTTAATTAGTTCAAATTTCAATTAAAAATTCGAAAAAAGGGCTCCGAGGTGCACATTCCCAACCTCCAAGGTATACATGTACCAAATTTGGTAGCTGTAGGTCCAACGGTCTGACCTATAGAGCGCCAACACACACACACACATCGAGCTTTATTATAAGTATAGATATATACATCTCTTTATAATCTAGATAAAAACAGGAAATTTTTTAAATATATATAAAATAACTATATAAAAAATATATAAATAAAAATAAAAACATATAAAATAAAAGAAAATAAAAATTTAAATAAAAGAAAAATGAAAATTTAAATTAAAATAATCAAATCTCATATTTATTGTAACTTCTTAAAAGAGCTAAGATGTGAATGGCTAAACTATTACATCTTACATTAAACTATAATAGCAAAATGGGCATGTTTTTTTTTAAAGTTTACTAAATATATTCTAAACACCCATATAAAATTTTATTTTGAAGGAAATTACTTCCGATAATTTTTTTCTTAATGAAATTATAATAGAATAAATATTTCAATTAATATAAACTCGATACATTTAAGATTCTATTAGAATAGTAGTCGTCTTTGGTGACCAGATGGTTCGACTAGGGGTTTCCGTTAGCCAGGTGCAGCGGGAAATTGACAAATAATGCCGAATTCCACCAAATTTTCCAACTACTTTTATTAAGGAAACATATGTCGTTTGCTTCGCTTGGCGACTTGGCTGGCTTTGGTTCACATTGGCGCCATTTGCACCCGGCTTACGGAAAAGTACTTCACCGGTTATGTTTGTAATATTTAATTGTAATTTCAATTAAGGTATCCGACTTCGTTAAAAACTCTGGTTATCGACCACATTGGTATTTTTTTAAAATTGTTATTTCTTGTAGTTCAGACTTTCTTCTTCTCAAAACAATTTTTTTTTTTTGTAGGAAAAGAAAGGTTTGACCTATCATCCAAAGTCACAAATTTTTCTAGCTAAAATTTGTCTTTAACTGTAATGTTCATAAAAATTCTCCACCGTTAACATGCTATTTCAAAAACTAATCGAGGTATTTATGCAAAAATTTCGGCGTCTTTGTCAAATAACATGTGCAAGGAAATGAACCAAAAGTTTTATACTTGGAGAAATACTTTTTCATTTATAATTGGTTTTGGAATAATTAAGTTGTAAGTTTATGGAAAAAAAATGCATATATACGTATATTTTTACCCTTCACTTCTTTGCATCTCAAAATGTTTCTCAGATTTTGGTTCATTTTATTCATCATTATATTCTATAACTTGTGTATAAAGAAAAATAGGATTGCTGCATTACAATTTTGGGTTAAGTGTTAACTGTTTTGGTCAAATTTCATTAAAATTTATCGCTATTTTTCCTATTTCTCAAAATATATTATATTTTCAAATAATTTTATTGTATCAATAATATTGTGTATTATAATTGACATATATCTAAAAATCATAGGGGTCGATCTTATTTTAGCCCACCTTTGGCGACTTTTTCAAAATCTCGCCAAATAATCAGCGATAATGATTCCAAAATGGCAACCCTGACAACATCTGAAGAGAATACTTCAAATACTTTCAATTTTGCGAGATTTTGAAAAAGTCGCCAGAGGTGGGCTAAAATAGGATTTTACCAATCATAGTTTTAAATTCTTTTTGAAAAATCCAAATTTTCGAAAATTTTCCTTCGAACGTAGTCGGATACCTTAAATTGTTTAGATATACTTTTATATCTATGAAGGCTAAGTATTAAAGCCGTAATTGTCCTACCTTTTTTTTATTCACGAACCTTTCTAATGGAAATCAATTCTACAACATAATAAATGCGTCAGAAAGGTAAATGTCCATATTCATCTTCTAACTCGCGATATCGTAAATCACTTTTTCCCCTCTTATAAACTACACAGCTAATTAAAAGAATCCTTCTTCGTTAGCTGCCAATAATGGAAGCATATCACGTAATTCGGTATTTGAAAAAACAATGAAAATGGTTTGAATTTTTGGACAATAATGCATTCTATTGTTGGAAATAAAGCAAAAAAAAAAAAAAAGTTTTTAAAACAGTAATAAAATTTAAGAAAACTTTGAACGATTACTGAAAAGATTACTTTAATTTTTGGAACAATGCAAAATTTGTTTTTATACAAACAATATTTTTGGAAGTAACAGGGAAAAAACCATGGAATTCAGTTTAATTTTTATTTAATTAAATTTTTTTATTTAAATTTTGAAAAACTTGAGACATGCTGCACATTTTCAGTTTCTAAAGTATGTAAGTATATGCCAAGTTTGATAGTTTTCTGTCAAAAGGTCTGACCTGTAGATCATAAACACATAAGTCACACACTGATCTTTATTATTAGTTTAGATTAAATGTTTTAAAAGAAGCCCTAAATGTTAGGAAATAGATGTACATGTTTAATAGCAATATGGTAATATCATTCGTGGATAAAATGGACAGAACTTATTAATTCAAATACCGTCTTTGATGTTTGACATTTCGGAGATTTGAATCACGAAATCATGCCTAAATGATTTAATTCAAATTAAATATCTATATCCCCTATAAACCAACTGGTCACTAAAGGCGAAAAATATTTTAGTTCACATTAGTAATCGTCTTATTCTAAGAATAATCATTTAATTTATCTTTTTATACTAATTTTTTTATCATACTTATACTATTTTTTCACATTTTAATTGATTTTTTATCATAATTATACTATTTTTTCTCATTTTAATTAATTTTTTATCATACTTATACTATTTTTTCTCATTTTAATTAATTTTTTATCATACTTATACTATTTTCTGTCATTTTAATTAATTTTTTATCATACTTAT
>JAPMOQ010058490.1:516246-557027 GCA_026543055.1 Argiope trifasciata | reverse complement strand
TTTTTTATCATACTTATACTATTTTCTCTCATTTTAATTAATTTTTTATCATACTTATACTATTTTCTGTCTCTTTAATTAATTTTTTTTATCATACTTATACTATTTTCTCTCATTTTAATTAATTTTTACCATATTTATACTATTTTCTCTCATTTTAATTTTTTTTTTTACTTTCTCGTATAAGCAGTATAAGGAAAGTATAATAATCGTCGAAAAATTCGAACTCCAGATTTCGCAGAATCTCCGCGTTGTAGGCCTGTTTGAAATCCGAACACATTTTTGGAAAATGTGCGTCTGTCTGTTTGTGACAAAAATAACTCAAAAACGCTTGAATTAGACAGTTGAAATTTGGTATACAGTCTTTGAGTAAAAATCTGTTCAAAGGAAGTTCGCCAGTCAGGCTGTTCGAATATAAGTTAACCATTATAACTACAAAGTGAAGCAAGTTATATAAATAAGATTCAGTACATAGATTTAAAATTTCTAGTGGCAACATCCGGCAAATTTTGAGCCAAATCCAACTACGGACTGACCATCTGTTGATCTGTACTTTCAGAAATATGTAAACGCGATAATTCAAAAACGCAGTTACTCAAATATATCAAATTTCTGTATTTTTCCCATTATGCAGGGGCAATGAAAAAAAATGTCACCAAATAATCGTTAGTGTAAAAAAGTGAAAAATCGTCAAAATTGCAAATGAGTGAAATATGAATTACAAAATTCTATGATTACAAATTGAAACATAATAAGTAAAAACATTTAGTTAAGTATACACAAGCTTTATTCAGGATTAGAATATGATAATGCTGAAAATTTATAAACTCAACCTATATTATTTGTTGCTGTTTATCACCCTCATGTTTCCCTTCAACTTAGGGTTACAATGTTTATTTTATACCCATTGACGTATTTTGCCACTGTGTAAAATATTAAGGAAATAGGAAGAAATTGTAACGTAACACGTTTCAGAATGATCGGGTGTCGTGTTGTTTTGCTCTTTGGAGCTAGATGTCATAGAAAGCGGATTTTTTCTCATATTAATTGACTGCTGATTTTTTTCCCCTAAGATTTGAATCTAAATCACCCTGTTATGCAGCCTAACATCGCCTTTTGAGTTTCTAATCCAAAATAAATAAAATAAAAGGTAAATAATCTCTTATTTCTGCTGCCTCGGGTTCATCGATAAAACATCTCTGTAAATATGGTTTGAAGAAAAAGAGGGCAGTTTCGGTATAATCGTTTTTTATTTCTTCTAGGGCACATACATAATATGATTATGGATAATATTTACATGCATTATTTACAATGCGCTTATACGATCATTAATTTGGCCATCCTCCGACCTTTTAGCAATACGTCGGTCTCATACAAAATCTCTTATGCATCTGAACATCTGGCGGAAGGAATATCTACTGACGTCAGCAGAGCGCGTGGGCGCCAAAAGTTATAACATATGAATCTGCTGACTCAGTTTTCCAACATCGCCCAAACACCTTATCAAATCTTGTATCTCTTTTCTGGTTTGTAGATCAATAATTGTAGATGAATTTCCTTATTTTTTATTTATTTTCGAAAATATAGTACCCAGCTTTGATTATGAAAGGGGAACTAGTACAGAATATAAAGGATATACAGAACGAGATTAAAAATATCTATATGAAATTTATACAGATTTTAATTTAAGTTTTTTTTAGCATGATAATGTTTCTAGATTGGTGTGCTATCTGTAAATTGAAAAAAAAAAAAAAACCCTCAAATACAGGTGCTAGAAAAAGCTACCAAATTTGGCGTAAAAGGTAGTAAGTAGGTGGTTAATAAGGAAAGGGTTTCTTTACCCAAAACTTTTTCGTTAGATTCTTAAATAAAAATTAAAGCTTAAGAAATTCTTAATAAATATTAAATTAAAGAAATGTTAATACTAAAAATAATTCTTAGTTAAAATTAATAATTAATTTTTAATTTTTAATTAACTTAATAAATATTTTAAAAATTATTTCTTAATAAACATTAAAAATTAGATTCTGAAATTAAATTAATTTTCTTTGAAGTTATGAGGTATTACCTCATAATACTACGCAAAAACTATTTTTCACTATTTTAGAATTCTTAAAGATAAGCATTTCAATTACATCAATTTTATTTCCTTAAGATTTTTTTTACTAAATTAAAAAAAAAAAATTAAATCAAAATTTTTTTCAATTCTTAATTTATTTTTCAATAATTTTTTATATTTTAATTATTTGGAATCATAATCACTCACATTCCAATGAAATTATTATGGAAAATAATCCAGCGAGTTTGGGATTAATCGAGTAAAAGTTTGAAAGTATAGTTTAAAAATACACAGCCGAGGTATATATAAAGAGCAGAACAAATAAAAACTTACAACACGAGGAGATAATAACTTCTTTATTCGAAAACAGTAATGGAATACAGAATTATAGCTTGCAGTTCAAACACAACACCAGAGGGAGAATGATGATCAGATGAGCTTTTTCACTTGTATAATCTCTGTGATATGACATGGAATTTTCTATAAGAAACTCCAGATCTTTGTTCTTATTAGAAAAAAAAAACATATCGAGCCATAGATCCCGAACCTTCATTTTTGTCATCAAGATTGGAAATAATTGACCTTTCATTCATTACTAATATCAGCAACTGACTGTTTTTTTCTAAAACACTAACTATGTTGCGAAACGATATAAATTTGTTGCATTTTTTGTGTGTAAGTTATTGCTGCTGTATATTTAGAAATATAATTTAAAAATAAAGCATCGAACCTAAAACACTATCGTCTACAATGCTTCAGGCTAGAAGTTCCAATCTTCTTAAAACAAATTCCACAAAGAAATTTTTCTTCTGTCTAATTTCCAATTTTGAAAGAGTCATAATTCTTAAAACAGTTATTTTACAGTAATATATCTAGACAGTGTATTCCAGTAGATTTTCCTCACTAAATATGAATTGCTCTATCAAGAGAAACAAATCTTGCACTTGACAAATTATCAGTGAGGATTATATTTGATGCTGTAGAGCATTTTGTAGTGTTAGAATAATTGTGTCACTTGGAAACAGAAATGATACATTGAAGACTCGAGAATAAAAATAATCGGCATACTTCTATGAAAAGAAGTTTTAATCTTTTCCTATCTGATTGCAATTCAAATTTTTATTTCATATACATCCGCTATAAAAATTTTATTCCTTAGAAATTACTCCGAAATTTTATTTCATAACTCTCTGCAATCAAGAATTTTGTGCTTCAGATGTAATATAGACATAAACAAAAAAAATCCCTTTTTTCCCTCCACAATCGCTATGTTTGGAATAGAAATGATTGCTATAATTTTGATGACTCAAGATGTCCATCAAAAGAGCAATCATAGCCGTGGAACAAAAGAAGAAGGGAAAAAAGAAAAAAAAAAGACTTTTATAAATTAATGTTCTTTCAGTTAGACTTTGAGAAGACATTCATTGTGGACACGTCAATGCAACAAGTTAATACTCCCCTTCCCCCTTCATTTGTACTTGAAAGTAAAAAAAAAAACATAATGCAATGGCCAGAAGAAAACAATTTCAAAAAGCTGAGTTACTATAATGCAATTCGACGAACTTAATTTTATCAAAGAGAGCACTAAACCATTTCCTGATGACAATGAATTGATAAAGAGAACCACTTTCAAAATCACCTCGAGGACTTCGTCTAACGAACCACAACAAGAAAAAAAAAAGAATAAATGATGAAGCACATATTCAAGAACTCAGTTCACCACAAGTCGTCTGCAAATTGTGAGACAAATTATTTTAATAATATGCCTCCAGGAGGGTAACGAAGTCTCGATTTTATTTTCAGGGTTAATTGACTGCAGGTGTTGCAGCCGACGAACCAAGGTCCTTTCCAAGAAGTAATTAATTATTTTTTTTATTTCTTTTAGTTTTCATTTGTGCAGGTGTGCTCTCACCACGCTCTTAAATATGAAACAAGTGAAAAAGGCGTTGGATAAAATAAAAATAAAAATATTCTTTAATATTATGGGTGTATTGGAAGTTTGATAATTCGATGATCACGGTCAAGTACTGTTTTGCATAATATCAGAAAAGAATATTAAAAATAAACTAATGTATTCCATGAGAGGAATAATCGCAATTTCGTTCGCTGTTCTTTCACAATTCTGATGATTGAAAAGAAAATTATTATCGTTTGGCAGAATTCGTGAATTCTTATAAGAGATGATGTACTAAAGGAAAATTATAAACCTTAAAATGTTATGGTCTTTTCAACGATCTTGTTAATAATAATAAAAAAAAAAATCTTCATATTTGAGAAAATTATTTAGAGTGGTGCAAACAATCTTAGTACAATGCAAGGTTTTTGTAGGAAATGCTTTATGATTACATATTAAAGCAGGGGGAAATTTTTTATTGTCTTGATTTTTAATTTTCTCAAATGATTTATTTATATATAATCTAGAAACTTTGAGATGTAAATATCAAAAGATATTGATTAATGATCACATGTTTTGATTATAAATTTTCATAGAACTTATTTATATAAAAGTCTAGAAATTTAAATATCTTTGGGGATAAAGTAGATAACTTGAGTCCAGCTCAAACAATAGGAATAACAGGTGCCAAATTAATATTAGTAAGTTAGATTTTTTTTTATTTCATAGGATTAATATTAGTATTCTGGGAAAAAGGACTAATTGCTTTTTTTAACTTTTAAAAAGACGATTTTATTTCAAGCTTTTTGTAAATTAACTGGCAAAAATTATAATAGAAAGAATTTTTAAGTAATGTTATGAATATTTCGTTTTATAATGCTCAAATGCATATATTTATTGACACAAGCATATATTTATTCATTGTAAGTTTTAATTCTTCAATCGAAAAATAATTTCTCCATGTAATCACTCTCTTATCTGCATATTAAGCACTTTTGTAGAAATTTTATAATTACATAGTATAATCTTTTTTGGTTTTCGTTGAATCATACTGGAATCTTAATCGTTTGATTAAGAATCCTAAGAACAGTAATTACTGTAAAAACTGTATTTTTCTCTTTTTTCAAGTGGTATAAACATCAATTCAATAAAAATATTTTCTGAAAATAATTTGTGTAATATAATTTTTTGAATATTTCTTTTTTTTTAATAATAAAAATGAAAACTTTATAGAAATTATGTTTTGACATTATTTGATATTTTTTTTTTCTAACTTCATATTCTTTCAAAATGAAAGATTTTCATTTCGAAATTCATTTTTGATTTTTTTTCTTTTAAGTGATGCGAATATTTACTATTATTTAATATATCAATAAGTATGCCAGAATTTTATATGTATATATATTTTCCTTTTTATTGTAAATAGCTACGATTCCTCTTTTTTTTAGTTCATTCAAAGTTTAATATAAATTTACAAATTTCGTATAGTGATCTTACATTAAAGTCTATTTATTTAGATAAAAGTATTTACGAGTTATTGTGTTCACAGACACGCAAGATACCAAAAATGTATTTTTAGAATTCAGAAAGATCTAAAACTTGGTAATTCATCGGAACCCAAATTGAATTTTTTAACAATCAGGCTACTGCCATGTCACTATGAAGTAGCGTGAACGATTCATTATATGGAATGTTGTACAATATAGAACATAATTGCCTACTTTCTGAAAACTTATTTCAATCAGTTCGAATCAATAAAATTCTTGTACATAAATCTTTTTTCAATAAAGAAGACAAAATATGGTTTGTGATCACGAATCTTTTTTTTATTAAAATTCTGTCAGAATTTCTTTTAATAAAAACAATCACTATTCTTACCACGTTTTGATACTGTGTCAACAGAAAAAAGTTTTGCAAGTGACAATTCTTCTTGTATATCTCAAAGGTCAAGAAAAGTTTCAAAATTATACCTTCTAAATAAACATATTATTCGCGCGTAGAATACAAATCATTATAATCCTAAAATTACCATCATTAGATAAGCGCAAAGCCATTTTTTTCTTTTCCAGTCTGTGACTCCAAAAAAAAAAAAAATGTAATTGACTTAAATCGTGGATTTTTATTCCGTCTTTGCACACTTATGCAACCAGAAGTAAACTACAAAAATGAATTATATTTACATAACGAGATTCTGCGAAGAGGATTACATTTTTTGAATTTGACACAACGCACAATCAGTTGAAAATGATGTGTAACATAATCTCCAGTCTTTTAAAATGATGGATCATTCATATGCGGAATTAGAATATTCCTTGTTCCGGATGACAAAGCGTTTCACTTGATATGTGTTTGACAAAAATCGAAAAGCTGATTGTAATCTTTTTGTTTTCTTGTTCTGTTTCATCTGCCTTCCGTATCGGATATTTATCGTCTGCATAGAACATTACTTCGAATTCGTCTGATGATCGTTGACAAATTATTCTTACTGCTTTTGTTTATTTACTTTCTTGCATACAAAGTATACAAACAGATAGTAATCGTTAAAAATTTTTAACTCGATATTTTGATGAATTCCCAGGGTTGCATATTCCCATTTCCTACCCTATTTCATCTATGGAAAAAAATCGAGCAATTTTATTGGTTCCCACTGCCGGCTACTCTGTGACGAGAGTGTGACGCCATGTTTACATTCATTCATTTTCAACTTGGATTTGATGCCTTCTTTTCACTAGAACGCATAAACTGAATGATTTAATTCTTTATTCAGTTTGGAAATATGTATTTTAATATATTTAAGAGTATCTTAATTTTTCTAATATTTAAAAGTGTTTTATACTTCTTAAAAATAACAAAATCTTATACTTATAAAAAATTATTATACTTTTTTGAATCGTTCATTTCAATTCTGTGTTTATTGCTCTACTGACGTATGTATTTTGACTGCATTTATCAACAACCAAAGATCATGGATTATTGCAATGATTCCAATTTAATCCTCAACAGCATATTTTCTTTTATAGTTAATTTTGAATGTCTCAAAGTTTTATAAATATATCGAATTATAAATAGTGCTAGGAAAAATTTAAACATCCATTTTGGATCACTAATCAAATTTCTTCAGAACTAAGCCTTTATTTTCGAAAAATAATAAATAAAAATATATCTAGATAGATACCACGATGATATAATTGTAAATTACGATGTACGATCAGTAAGCATTAATATGAACCAAAACTATATCGAAGTTTGTTCATAATGACGTCACATTTTCGTCATAGAGTGTGCGACAGTGCGAACCAATGATGTTTCGCATTCATTCATTTATACTATGTATAGATACTGTTGCTTTTATCTGTAATTTCATTATGATTTTGAATTCACTGAAGGTATTTTGTCCAATATCATAATCTTTAATCATGGATGCTTTTAACCTCTATCTATACTTATAATAAAGCTCAATGTGTGTGTGTGTGTGTGTGTGTTGGCGCTCTACAGGCCAGACCGTTGGACCTACAGCTACCAAATTTGGTACATGTATACCTTGGAGCTTGGGAATGTGCACCTCGGAGCCCTTTTTTCGAATTTTTAATTAGAATTTGAATTAATTAAAATTTAAGCGAAATTTTAACGATTTTCCGCTATAACTTCCGAAAATATGATCGCACAAACATGATTTTTACATCAATTTAAAGATTAAAAAATTAGCTTTCTAATGGTATCAGTGTTTTAATGTATAACTTAAGCTTCTATTTTTAACGAATTTTTAAAGAAATATTTTAACCATGTTTTACAACAATATATTTCGGACAAAACAATAAAATTTAATCTGCACGAGCACGTCAAGGGGGAAAAATTAGGTTTTATCAGCATGTTGCCATCCTATTGATGGAAGTTCAAACTAAAAAAAAAACAACTATCATTACAAATTAAATCTAAAGAAATGCAACTTTTAGCACGTGACTGGATAAAATAAAAGAAATATAATATGTGACATTTTCTAAAATAAATAATGAACGAGCAAAGGGAAAAAAAAAGCTTTTATTAAACTGTTGAAATCATACTGACAGAAGTTCAAATTAAAAAATAAATTAACTATGACTGCAAATTAAATAAAAAAAAAATGTATCATTCACCAGGTGATTGGATGAAATTAAATAAATATTAAATGTTATGTTTTCTAAAAAATAAATACAAGACAAAGCTTTCTATGATCGTTTGCAACATCTATATCATTATTTTAGTGAATCAGTGTTACGTGACTTTCGAAGTTTAAGTATATCTGGCAGAGAAATTATAAAGAGAGCAAGGCACATAAGTATTTAATTGAAAATCTTAGACCCCATTACTCTTGGCGAACTAGCTGGTCGCCAAAGGCGTCTAGTAATAAATAAATAAATATGAAAACTGTAAAACGTTGAGAGGTAGTTGAAATGTGGTACACAAGTTTAACATCTACAATGTTGATCCAAATACAACTTAGAACCAAATCTGTAAATGTTCGACTGTATTTGTCAGTCTGTACTTTCTCGTGCATATAAATGTGATAACTCAAAAAATACAAAGACTGGAATAAAATAAATGAAATGATCCGTGTATGATATTGTGACTACGATTTTAAGGTTCAAATCTATGTCAGATTTGGATTTCAACTTCTCGGAAAGTCATCGAAAATACATATTGGATTTTTTGGTATTCGGAAAAAATTAAAGTATTCCAGTTTTATGAAATATTTTTTTATATTTTAATAATTAAAATTGAAGAGCTAGGCAAATAAAATTTCAGATATAAGTTTAGCATTTAAAAAATAAGGGGTTTTTTTTATATCAAATTTTGAACCAAACCTGTCAAAGTTTTGACCATTTATTGATTTGTTCTTCTACATGAAAGTAAACGCAATAACTTAAAAATACAATGACTAAAATCAACGGAAATTGGCGTGTGACCTGGTGATTACAATTGCAATACCGTCTCAAACTTTGATTGTATCCAAAATATGTATACACAGGAAAGATTGAATGAAAAACCAATTTCATCTTCACAAAGCAATTTCAAATACTCTACTTTACCCTCTTTGTCACCACAGAACTCATTATGCAAATTTTTATTTCATTTAAAACAATATAGATCAGTGTTTCTCAACCTTTTAGTATTCACGACCCAATTTTCACTCATAATTTTCATCGCGCCCCCCCCCTTCCCCACCGTATACAATAAAATGAATACAATAATAATGTATGTTGAGTATTTTGGCGCTAAATTTACACTATAACCTTAATTTCAAACTTTACAAATTACCAAGAATACGGAAGTTTATTGACATTTTGCAACACCGATCCTCAGCATTGAAAAAACAAGAATCCTATGCCTTTTTAGTGCTCTTTCATTGCGCCATGGGCATTCTCACGGTTTCGCGAGATTTCGGTTTGTCTGGAATTTTTCTATTCAGCTTAAAAGTTAAGTTAGAAGCGAGCGCAGATGTGAACAAATGTTTTCTCATAGGGAGAAGGAGAAAGTTCTATGACGCCAATTTCAATTCCAGACAATCTCATTCGAGTCGATCCTTCTATCGAAATTAAATCTATTCTGAATGTGTATGTTATATATATTTTCGTGTAATTGAAATTCACCGTGTTAAATATTCACGGCAGCAGAGTTATGCAGAATCATGGATAAAGTTTTAAGCGGGCGTAAGCGAGCATTAGACGATAGACAAGCATCAACAAGTACACAGACGAGCATGATTCCGAAAATAAAATCAAGAAAATATTCTCAAGAATACTTAAATTTTGGGTTCACAAGTACTGAAGTAAATGAAGAAGAAAGGCCCCTGTGCATCATT
The DNA here is from genome assembly GCA_026543055.1 of Argiope trifasciata. Classification (NCBI taxonomy): domain Eukaryota; kingdom Metazoa; phylum Arthropoda; class Arachnida; order Araneae; family Araneidae; genus Argiope; species Argiope trifasciata. The sequence goes on along the minus strand of JAPMOQ010058490.1, from coordinate 547,235 downwards.
TGCTCAAAAATGTTGGCGGCAGACAACATGAAACCTAATAAACTTAAACGACATTTGGAAACGCTTCATAGTGAGTACGTAAACAAACCCAGAGAATTCTTTGAATTAAAATTAAAATCATATGAAAAGCAAAAATCATTGTTAAAAAAAACTGTGTCTGTGAATGAAAAAGCTTTAATTGCCTCTTACAAAGTTTCATATTAAATAGCCAGATGTAAAACGTCTCACACCATTGGTGAAGAGCTTATTTTGCCAGCCGCAATTGAGATTGTAGAAATTATGTTTGCAGATAATTTTGCAAAACAGTTGCAGTCAATACCTCTTTCAAATGATACTGTTGTCTGTCGAATTGCTGATATAGCTGAAAGTGTAGAGTGTCAGCTTTGTCGAAGTTACGTGACAATTTTTTTTCAATACAACTCGATGAGGTACCAGATAGTAATAAAGATCCTCATTTCATTGCCTATGTTAGATTTTGTGATGATTTGTGAGTAGTAGAAGAATTACTTTTCTGCAAACCAATAGAACTCAAAGCAACAGCATTCGCATTATTTGCTATCTTAAATGATTTTATGAACGAGGCAAACATAAAATGGAAAAATTGCGTCGGAATATGCACCGATGGTGCTCGTTCTATGTCCGGAAGATTCCAAAGTATTCAAGCACTTGTGAAACAAAAATCACCAGAGTGCGTCTGGACACATTGCATGATCCACAGAGAAGCTTTGGCTTCCAAAGAAATGAGTCCTGGTTTGAATATTGTGTTAACTACGGTTGTAACCGTAGTAAATTATATAAAAATGAGACCCCTGAAATCAAGAATCTTTTCCGCACTTTGTAAAGACATGGGTGCAGTATATTCAGCTTTACTATTTTATTGCGAGGCAAGATGGTTATCACGAGGGAAATTTTTGCAACGTGTTTATGAATTAAGAGAAGAAATCGCCGTTTTCCTAGAAGAGGAAAATAGACCGGAAGCTGAGAATTTTCGCAATAGTTTATTTTTGATGAAATTGAGCTACAGGGTTGACATATTCGGGAAATTAAATAGCTTGAATTTTCAACTGCAAGGAGCAAATACACATATATTGGATACGAGTGATAAAGTTAATGCTTTTTGTAGGAAATTGGAGTTGTGGATCAGAAATTTAAAGCAATAAAACTTAACAATGCTTGTAAATTTGAATGATTGCATTAAAACTTACAAGGCTGAAGAACAACAGGTAAAAGTTGTTTTTTGTAACCATTGAAAATCATTTAGCAATGCTAGCAAAGAATTTTAAAAAGAACTTTCTTGCTGACGACAAACTGATAACAAGTTACAAGCGGGTGAGGGATCCATTTCAAAATGCTCCCGAAGGACTCTCAATTGATGAGGAAGAAACCTTCATAGACTTCACGGCAAGCGGGGAAACCAAAAGACAATTTTGTCATAAATCACTCTTTGAATTTTAGGCAGGAGTGGATGATGAGTTTTCTGCACTACTACCATTTTCAACATCTTACCTTTGTGAAACTGGATTTTCTGTGGTGGCTTCTTTGAAGACAAAATATAGATCTCAACTAAATATAGAAAAAGAACTGAGAGTGTATTTCTAATATTAAACCCTCCTTCGAAAAACTTTTCTCTGCAAGACAGGATCAAGGAAGTCAATAATAATTATTAAATTTGTTTTTAATTTAGTGAGTTGTTTTAATTTAATAAGTTAATTATTAAATATGTCGAAATGTATTTTGTTATTTGTATGTGTGTTTGTTCTTTCCTTTCAGTCAATCAATTTTTTTAAATAACATTTTCTCTTGGATATGCTCGCGCCCCCCTAGGGGGGCGCGCCCCACAGGTTGAGAATCACTGATATAGATACCTAATACCTCATCAAAGGTCACTTGCTCTATTTCTCCCTCCAATTTTGAGAGATATCAACTCAGCCTCAACAAATGGCTTAATATCGCCAATTAATTTTGCCTCTGCTTGCATATCTAATCAAAATATTGCATATTTACTTTGCTAAAGAAATTTTAATATAGAACTTTCATTTGGCATTTTAAGAGCGTTACAAATATAATGGGCCTAAAACAACAGGCCATTGAAGGCTGTTAGTTAAAAAACAACCTAAGAATTTATTTTTTTAGAATTATTTCATTTTTGTTCCAAGTAGTTTGCTTGTATTTCAAATTAAAAGTTTAATTACTTTTGTTTAACAGAAATTGAATTTGAAATTATACACTAAAGACCAAACGATTTCTAAATCTTTTAGTAATTAAATTCCGAATTACACAATAAATATACCTACAATAAAAAGAAACATAGCAAATGCGAATGGCAAAAAAATATTTTTTATCAAAATATTTACTTTATCAATGAACATATATGTCAAAATATGACTGGTGTCTAAAAAATTCAACGAATTAGGAAATCAAAAGGTTTTTAAATTGTGAAATTAAAAGGTTACACTTAAAAATAAATATATTTAAGTAAATAAAGATGGCCTAGATAATGTTATTAGGAAAAAGTCAGACGCCAAAGACAAATGTTATGTTATGAGACTGTTATGTTTGTTCTGCTTTTAAAATCGTCTGAAAACAGAAAATATTCTATTGCTAAAACGCAGTTCGGATATTTCAAAATAACCATACAAAGGTTTGAAAAGGATAGTGAAAAAGAAGTTCGAAATGCTTCGGATGTTTGAGCAATTTTTTTATATGCCATGCATTTAAAATCGTGTGCTACACATTTGTATTTTTATGTGATACATTCTATTCTATTTAGAAGAGTGTGATAGATTTTTTATTTTCATAAAAGATGCCTTGATGTGAGATAAAATCTGTTACAAAAAAATTAAGATTTGAGCTCTGATCCAGATCAAGATCTCCAGAAACTTTCAAAATTGTTAGTATAATTATTGTTTTCCATAATTTTTGTCACCTAGTAGGTACAGAGAAACTTTGTAATAATTTTTTAAAAATCGAACATGAGATTTTGACGTATCTGCATATTTTCAAACCTTTCTGAGTTCGAAAAACATAATTTTTAAATTGTCTGTCTGTCTGAGAATATGATGATTAAAAATTGCTTGGGACTAAACAGATGAAATTACATTTGTAAACCTTACACCCAATTGTAGATTTCTGCCAGATTTGAAGGAAATCCATTTATAAGAAAATTGTTTAATTGTCATAGAACAAAGAAACATAATAGCTTCAAAATTTAAAGAATCAGATACTATATAAAACTTTAGAAAGAATATACCAAATTTTGAACGAAATATGTCAAGGGATTGGTGTTTGTCTGACTGAACTCATGAACATAGAAACTCTAAAATGCAACGAGTTAATAAATTAAATCTGAGACAAGATTTTAGAATTTGAAGTATAAGTTTTTAATAAATTTTGAATCAGATCTCAGAAATTTAAGTTATTCAGATTTTCAATGTAGTTGTGGAATTGTTCCGAAATATTAAATCGAAAAACATTAGAATTTGAAAGAAGTTTTTTAAACATTTCTTGTTTTAAAAATTGGAAAGCAATAAAACTTTTAATTAAATCATCTCGAAATTATCTGCCTGTTAGATTTTAATTCATTGTTGTTATTGTTGTTTTCAAAATATTAGGGAGCTCTTACCAAATTAATAGATCAGTAACATTTCTTAATTCATTCTTGATACTAGCCGCCTTTGGTGATCAGCTTGTTCATCCAGATCATTGACTTTTCTGGTTGTTAAACCATGAATATGAAATTCATTTTTTAAATAAAAAAATCGCCTTGTTTCTTAATATGACAAAAAATGAATTTTAATTGTATAAATCTGTAACTAATTGCGAAGTTGAAAAACTGTAAAAATTAAAAAGTATATGTACTATGAAATAAAACCGGATTTTGGAGTTAATATCCAAATATAGCAATTTTTCAAATCTCTTTTTTAACCTTTCATCTGCGTCCTGGATTCGAGTCTCAGTTTGGGCATGGTTGTTCTGTGTTCTATCTGTGAGTGTGTGCCCCCTTTAAAAAGGGATTGTGCAAGCGAATGTTTGTGTCATCTTCATATGAGCTAGAAGTCAGACTTCTGCCCTCTGGGTGCTCAGGGGTCTTTACCCTCAGAAGCTACTGCACCCCCCTTTTTGTGGAAACACGGATACGACATAAGCAGCAGCAGCAACCTTTCAGCTGCTTATCCCGCGATTTCCACGGGTTGGCAATCAATCTAATTTCTGATGCATTCCACGTTTTTCGCAGTTTAGAGTGTTTATTTTAACGATTACAGATTTTTATTATATTATATTTTTATCTAGTAACATATAGTATCAGTTTCCATTGTTTGCAAAATATTTTAATTGATTTGCAAACATCACATCTAAATAGTCGTTTTAAAAATGTAAGCAGCATGTGGGTTAACATTGGCAATAGCAATTAAATGTCCTGATAGATGAGTTTGAATTTTATCACAATATTAAAAAATAGAAGTAGATGCCTTTGACCATAATATCTAGTGTTTTATTCAAATAGTACAATTTTTGGAAATGAATTGAAGACTGGATTTCCTATTTTGTTTAAGGGGATAGTGGATTGAAATAAGCAAAAATGGATAAGAACATGAACTTTTATTTTTATCTTTTCCTCACCAAAATATATGTTTCTATTCATAGAAAATAATGTTATAAGATATATTGTTCCGTAAAGTGAATATTTCAAAGGGGTAAAGAGAAAAGTACGTTTTAATATGACTTTCCTCAGAATGGCATTACAATTAGATTTAAATATCTTTGAAATATTCCAGGTGTATAAATTTTTCAAGGAATTAAAATTTAGCTGATAATGAAGATTTCAGCAAAACATTAAAAAAATAAGGTATACATTTTATTTTTTGAGGTATTTGGATTGTAACGTCTCGATCTGGTCAGATCAAATAAAGGGTAGTGTTTTAATCAAATTACTTTATTTACAGCTTTAATTTACAGAAAAAAATACTATTTATCATCTAGGTTAAGTGAAAAGTTCTATGTGGAACACCACAAGAAGTTCCTCGAGATATTCCGGAGAACTCACGAGAACAGCTAACCAGCTATCAAAGTCACACGCTGGTACCGGGGTTAGCTCCAGGAATCCACCGAATTCCTCGGGTGGAATCCTGGGCTTTCACCGATCTCCTCTCGACCTCTTCACCAAAAAACTTCTCGTCCCTTTTCTCTCCAAAAACCTCGCCTTTTCTCTCTTCTTTCAATTCCACGTCTCATCCACATTGAAACATTTGGGCTGCCGATTCTCCAATCGTCGTTCAGCAAAAACTTCATTGGTCTACAGTTGACCGCAGGAATGTTTGTGGTCCACAATGGAAAACAATGCAGGATACACATCTGTGTTGCAGACACGATTAGTGCACGGGTGATCTTTTATCTGGACTCACTCTAAAGGGCCAGATGTCCGATTTTAGAAGGAGGGTTCTCCACATGTCCTTCTGTAAGCAATTACACTGCCATAAAACGTCGCCATTGAGGAGCCCAGTCTGGAAATGGGAATTATGGAGCGCGTGAAAAAGAAACCACAATGGTCAGGCCTGGCAGAAGCTGAATCATTACAGGATGGTCAAAAGTCAATTTTAGATCCGATAATATTAAATTCTTACGAAAATTCAGTAAGTGTGCATAAAAATATGTTTTAAAAAATTAGTATTTAATTTGAATTACACAAACATACACAATTTTACTCCAAATAAATTTATAATGGTAATAAAGAAAAAATAATAGAAAAGATTAAAAACTGAGTCGGCAGGAATATTTTGAAATCTTATGAAATTACGCATCTTTTCAGTTTTTAAAAATATCATTTTGATTTAAAAAGTTTTTTAAAAAAGATATTTGACGTTTATATTGTAATGCATATACATAAATTTTTTTGACTCTAAGTCATAGGTTCCTTACCTTTTTTGAACTGATGCCCCCTTTTCTAGTGAATATTTCAATACCGTCCCCCTCCCACTCCAGATAAATAAGAGCGTACATAATGCATGGTGAAAACAAGAATTAAATAAAAAAATTACTAATAGAATATTGTTGGAATTGAAACGCTACAGAATTTCTTCTTTATTCAAAAAAAAAAATTTGCTTGCCTGTCATAAGGCAGAAATTTTGATGATACGAAATAAGCCATAATAAACTATTGCTTTCTAAATAAATAAACTGACAGTTTCAGAGAACAATCAAAACGCATACTTAATTATATTAAAAAGCATTTTGATAAAAATTTTAAGACATCGAATTTCGAAGTCTTTCTTTGATTATATTTGGTTAATCTTTCCATTTCCCTTCGGGTCATACCAACGCCCCCTAATTTTCTCTTGGTCTTAGATCGCTCTCCTGAAAATCTCAAACGCCCACATGGGGGCGTTTGAAGTTTTCAGGGAGGTGGTAAAAGACCCAGAGAAAATTAGGGGGCGTTGATATGGCACGGAGGGGCGTTAGAGGATTAACTGAATATAGTGTACAATAACTTCAAGGAGCGATTTCAGGACATTTTAAACATGGACATAACACACTGGGTTTTAGATCCTTTTTCCAATGTCAACACTCAGTTAGAAGAAGAACAAACAGAACTGACCACAAATGAGGAACCAAGCATTAAATTCCAGAATGGATACCAAGAATTTTGGCTGCAGAAGTCGATTTCGCAACTGTATTCAGGATTATGGTCGATTGTTCAGCGACTTCTAATAGCATTCCCATCATATTTAATAGAACGTGGATTTAGTGCTATAGAAACATTAGTAACATAAAAGAGAAATCGGCTTCATGTTACTGAACGCGGCGACTTACGATTATTTTTAAGTGAAAATGAGCCTGATATTAACAAGCTCCTTAAAATGTATCAAATCCAGCCTCCTCGTAAGTTATGTTACAAATTCGATGTCTTTAAATTTTAATAAAAATACTTTTTAGCATAAATAAGATTGTTCTCTGAAATGTCAATTTATTTATTTAGAAAGCAATATTTTATTATAAATTACTTCATATCATCAAAACCCCTGTCTGTCTTTATAACAGGCAAGCTAAAACTTTTTTTAAAGAAAGGAGAAATTCTGTAGCTTTTCGATTCCAACAATATTTTATCTGTTAGTAATTTTTTAAATTTAATTCCTGTTTTTACATGCATTACGTACGATGTTATTTCTCCGGAGGGGGCGGGGCGTTGTTGAAATATTCACTAGAAAAGGGGTGCTGAGTACAAAAAAGGTTGAGAACCTAAGTGAATAATTCTCAAAATTGCTTAATAGAGTCCACCTGTTCCTTAAAGAATCATTGGCGAATCTTGTAGAAAGTTTAATTCTTTAACCCTTTAAAAATAATAATTTCCCGACCTTGGTAAATGTATCGTTGGATCAAGTGTAAACCTTGTTCGCATCATCTAATTTGAAAGTCTCTCTCAAAGCAGTCAAACAGCCAGCTGTTTCAATTGCTTATCGCAACACTTCATAAATGACACGATGTTTCGAGGATGTAAATTTTAAAATAATCAGGCGGATTTCTTCTGACGAAAAATTCCCCTGTAGGAAACCACTCGTGACATGTTTCCTGCAAATGAGAAACGCAATTTAATCTTTTTTTTGTTCTTTCAGGAACGATGCTTCGGAACGTACTACCAACTCCCGTCCTTGGTGAATAATATTTTTGCATCAAAAGATTTTTTTAAGAGGAAATCTACTCCATTCTATGGCGTGCTGTTCCGTCTAAGGCCTGCAATCCACAAAATCAGAATAGACAGAATAAAAATACACCTGTTAAGAGGAAGATTTTTTATTTGTCATGCATCCTTAATTGATTTACGCACGGAATTTTGCGAATCTGAATGCAACACGCGCGTCCTTCATGGGGCGTAATAATAGAACGAGGCGCTTGTGACATAATGCTGTTTATAGCTGAAGACGTAACTAATGTGAGCTTGCTTCACAAAGGGTCATAAAAATGTCAGTCCTCCTCGTGTTTGTGTATGTACTGTGAGCTGATCGTTCTCTTGTTCGTCAAGTTATTCTGAAGAATTTGGATAATTCTCTGACTGTCCAATTCGTGGCTTCAAAAATTGTGTTTTTACTGTTGCATATTTTAAGACTATATATACTGGAGAATTGAAAAATGCATTTTTCACTTTCTAGAAAATATTTTTATAAAATTTTTATCATGAGAAACTTAGTTGCCAGAAAAACTAATTTCAGATGTTATCTCTCAAAACATTTTTTTTTAAATAAATTTCTGTTGACTTACAGTTCATTTCTATTTATTGCATAATATAAAAAAGTAAAATGTATAACATTTAAGGAGGGGGAGCAGGAGGAATATTCTTTATACCAATTTTACACCATTGCCTAAAAGCCTTATCACACGGCGAAATATCGTCGGCACTTTCCGTCAGCAAACGACAACGAAAGTGACGTTACTTGTGTGACATCATTTCAAAGTTTCACATGTTTGGTTGAATTTATTTTGCAGACAATATTTCGTCGGCATTTTCAAACTGGTTAGTAAAAGTTGTCGATGACGTAAAACTTGCTTGACCGGTTTTTGAGGGTAGAAACGGAAAAGTGCTTCACCGTGTGATAAGGCCTTAACGCTTTGCAAGTTTATTGAATCATGATCAGAGGCTATTTGAGGAGCAGTCCGAAAAATCTATATCACTTGCACTATCGCTATCAAAACTAAAATCGCTTTAATAATCTTATAAGTCGTCAGGAATATACTCTCTGTCAATCGCTGAACGTTTTCCAGCAACCTTTTCTCTAAGAAAAAAAATGTCATGAAGTGAAATTTCAGCGGTGGTATTAGGCAGGTATTATTATACATACCTTCAAATGCTATAATTTAGTGTACAGCTAAATTGCGCAACAACGACATCTGTTGGCCAATAAAGGAAGAAAAACACATGCCCATGGAAATCACGGGATGATCAGCCAGAGGTTTAAAATTTAAAACTGATGGGATGCAATTTTAAATGCAAGAGCGTGACTATAGATTGGACTTCCACTTTATTGTTAAGCCCAGTTTCATTCTGTTTTTAAATAATTGAAAAAAAATTTGGCTGCTTACTTTTATTTTCTCATATATGTAAAATAAAGAATATATTGTAATCGTCCAAAAATTTTGTGATTTTTGTGATTTTCCTTCCAAAATCGAGATTTTGGCGAATTTCCCCGTTTTAGACTTCCCTGAGCTTAAGAAACGCTTTTTTAGAAAATGCTTGTCTGTCTGTGACAAAGATAGCTCAAAAACTGCCATGAACAGCGAAGGATGAAATTTGGTTATACAATCTTAACACGAAATTCATAGATTTCCATCAAATTCAGAGGAATTCTGTCTGTCTGGTTGTCCAAATTTATGTAAACACGATAGCTATAAAACATGAGAGCTGGATAGATAAATTCGATAAGCAGAATTAACATTTATAATCCAGACATTTTTCAAATTTTCAGCCAAATCCAGAAGGGGATTGACCATCTTTCGATCCATACTATCAGAAATTTCTTTCTGCGTATGTAGTGACTGGTTTGCCAATAAATCTGTCGTGGTCACAAAGTCCTCCATGTCGAGAGTAATATCACTGGGGGTGCTGGTTCAAAGGTGATCGTTCTCTGATCCCGGACTAAATTGCGGTCTGTGGATGAGTGAATGAAATGTGTAAATGAAACCCTTAAAAAGGATTGCGACGCGTGAGTAGCTAAATCGTACTCTTTATCCTAGATGGCGCTACTGCTAGAAAGAAACAAGAGATGCACATTTCAGAATTCAGATTGAATCGCAATGGCTCTTTAGTCAGCGGGTTTCTCAGAGAAAAGTGCCATTAGAAACAACAACAACAGAAATTTACTTGTGCGTTAACTCAAAAACACAAGGACTTAAATATTTCAAATTCGATTTGGGTTTTTGTGATCACAAATGTATTTCTGTGCCAAACTTTTAAACGTGAAAATGATTGAAGGGAATTGATGAGTAAGGGAGTGAATGAATAAGGGAATCGATGAATGAAATTAGCTTATAAATCTATATCTATACTTATAATAAAGCTCAATGTGTGTGTGTGTGTGTGCGTGTGTGTGTGTGTGTGTTGGCGCTCTAAAGCCCAGACCGTTGGACCTAGAGCAACCAAATTTGGTACATGTATACCTTGAAGGTCGGGAATGTGCACCTCGAAGCCCTTTTTTCGAATTTTTAATTAGAATTTGAATTAATTAAAATTTAAGCGAAATGTCGACGTTTTTCCGCTATAACTTCCGAAAATATTATCGCACAAACATGATTTTTACATCAATTTAAAGATTAAAAAATTAGCTTTCTAACGGTATCAGTTTTTTAAATTTATAATGTAATTTTCTATTTTTAACGAATTTTTAAAGAAATACTTTAACCATGTTTTTATCACGTGACTGGATAAAATAAAAGAATGCCGGAAGTTTGAATAATAAAAAAACTATCATCGCAAATCAAATCTAAAGAAATAAACTTTCAGCACGGGACTGGATAAATTAACATAAATATAAAAAGGGATATTTTCTAAAAAAATAAATGCAAAGCAAAGGATTCTATGATTGTTTGAAATATCTAAATAATTAATTCAATAAATCTTCTTTACGGTAAACCTGATCAAATTTAGACAGGATATGCATTGGAATCCCGACTTAATGGCATATTTCTATTATCGTTTGCAATATCTGTATCATTAATTCAATATTTTTTTTTCATTATAAAATGTGATAGTTTCTAAAAAAATAGATCCAAAGCTAAGGTTTCTATAAAATCTGTAAGAGTACGTCAAAGGGAAAAAATTAGGTTTTATCATCGTGTTTCCATCATTTTGACAGAAGTTCAAATTAAAAAAAAAAAACTATCATCGCAAATTAAAAGTTAAGAAAGGCAACTTTTAGCACGTGACTCGATAAAATAAAATAAATATAAAATGTGGTATTTTCTTTAAAAAATGCAAGGCAAAGGATTCTATGATCGTATTTAAATCATTAATTGAATAAATTATCTTTATTTACACAGTATTGAATTTATACAGGATATGCATTCAAATTCCTTTCCAATGACCAATTTGTAAAATATTATTAATAGGCATATATATTGTTTAATACTAGTAATTTGATCTAAATGAAGTAAAAATATAATTACATTTTATGTAGTTTGAGTCAAACAATGCATTTATGAATAATGAGTTTTAGATTTCTTCATACTTTGCTCTGTAAGCCATATTTTACAAAATATTTTTATTAATATTTTAAATAAAAGTTGCTACATTAATCAGTCTTCTAAATCAATCATTAAAACTGACTGATTTATAAAATTAAAGAATATTATTAGGAAAACGTGTTCTTTCAGAACTTTCAGTCCATCATCTTAAAGAAAATATTAATTTCAGACCAATCAATGCCTGGAGTTACTTCAAGGCTAATGAATATGTGATTTAATTGAAAATTTTAGAACCCATTACTCATGGCGAACCAGCTGGTCGCCGAAGGCGGCTAGTATATCATAAGTATAATAGATATGCATCAAATATTTGATATGTAGAATCATAGTTATGCATCGCCCATTTTAGATCAAAAATAGAAATAGTTTTGATAATCTGCCAATTTGTAGATTTTTACATATATAAATGCGATAAATTAAAAATACAACAAACTAGATGAATGAAATTTAGTATTGTAATGTCTTGATCTCGATAGATCAAAGAATACTCCGAATTTTTAGACACTTCTTTATTTTACAGCCCTATATATATATATATATATACAAAGAACAACTTATTCTTATCTTGATTAAATAGTTGCTATTTACACCACAACAGTCGAAGTTGAAGGTTTTTGCTTGAAGATCAGTTCTCCATCGAATCGTAAACACAACACCACCGCGAATTTACGGGTTGGTCAGTCAGCGAACATTTCAGGCGGCGCTCCAAATCTCCCGAACTCGTGGGCGTACTCCAGCAGCCTCCCAGAAACTCTTCTTTTTTTTTCCAAAACACTCTGCGTATTTTATCACAGTGACAGTCCCTGCCTCCTCTTCCTCAGTGACTACTGGTCCTCTCTTCCTGCCGGTCAAGTCCAGCAAAAGAGTCATTTTCAGTAGCTCCAGTCCATTGTCGGAAGGTAATTAAGGCGCGCTGAAAAATCTGGAACATGGGGTCCGCTCACAATAGGGAAATTCGGCATCCAGATGTTTGGATGTTCCATTGTCTCTGAAAGCACCATCACTGTCTTCTGGACGAGGAATTTCCACGTGTGTTCTTTCAGCTACAGATGCCTCAGGTCCCAAAAGGAGACTATCTACAACATCTGGTTATCTCAAGGTGTCTAGTAAACACAAAGGCAACACAGCTGGCCGAAATATTTTATCTAATGGAGACGGGGAATGTTACAGTATGTTAATAACACATTAGATCTATATTGCTATGAAGGGTGGGGGAGAGAGGATTCGAAATCTGTTCTATGAATCTGCTGGGAAAGTTCAACAGGCTTACTAACGGATAACAATGGCTTTTTATTCTGCATTAAAACACGAAACACAGGTAACAAAATACAGACTAAGTGGATACAGAATAGCACTTGCACAATAAACCCGAAGCATCTTCTTGATATATCGCCAATGTTTCTGGTCATCCTGTCTCATTTTCTAAAGATATCTCAAAATTAAATGCTGAGACGAACTCCCATTCTCATCAACTAGTCCGATTTCACCAATTAGTTACAGAACCTCGAGAACATAACTAACCAATCAGAATGCTTATGTTTATTGTGAAAGTGTAATTTAAAACAGCATTTTCATTTGGTATGATGAAACGTAACTCATGAAAGTTGGTTGATGATGATGTCGTGTCCGTGTTTCCACGGAAATGGAGTGCAGTAGCTTCAGAAAGGTAAAGACCCCTGAGCACCCAGAGGGCAAAAGTCTGACATCTAGCTCAAACGAAGGTGACACACACCTTCGCTTGCACAACCCCTTTTTACAGGGGGGCACATTCATACATCTGACAGATAGAACACAAAACAACCATGCCCGAACCGGGACTCGAACCCGGGATGCTCAGATTACGGGGAAGACACGCAACCCCTATGCCAGGACACCGGCATGAAAGTTGGTTAACATGAGTAAATTAATGTATTGATACAGCTGAACCAGTTGGTTGCCGAAAGCGGTTAGTGTATTTTGATTTTTGAAACAAAATACTATGCGATAAGCATTGCATCTTTACAGATATGTGACTTCTAGCATAGAGCTGGGGGCCGCGGTGGCCTGGTGGTAAGGTATCGGCTTTGGAACCAGAGGGTTTCAGGTTAGAGACTCGATTCCGCTGAAGAACTGTCGTGTGAGGGGGTCTCTTGCACGTTAAATCTGTCAGGCCAAACGTCCTCCCGCTGGCGTGGTGTGGTGAGGGGAGTGCCAGTTCAGGTGTCTGGCGGTGGTTCAAAATGACGAGATCAGTCCCAAAATAGCCCTCGTGTTGCTTTAAACGGGACGTTAATATAACTAAACTAAACTAAACTCCAGCATAGAGCTCCTTAGGGATAAGGATGAGAAGCTTCCAGTACGGTGGTTTGTTCTCACAACCCTAGTGGGTACAGCAATAGTTGGAGTCGGCTTCTTCCTATCGATGACGAGACGTGTTTCTCACAGACAGGGTTATTGCTGGGAATTGCAGAAAACAAACTTGTTTCTCTTTCTCCTATAGCTTTTTAAAAAGTAAAACAGTATCAGACATTTCAATCGAGAAACTCTTCTCTTCCTTTATTTTTAGAATCTGATTTTATACACGTAGGAATTGTATGGGACAGAATGCCCATTCAACCTCATTTAGATCAGTGTCTAGGGTCACTGATTAAAAAGAAGCTTTTGAATAAAAAAGTTAAATTTATTTTTAGCAAAGAATACAAAAAAGACATTAAGAATTATGATGGGACAGGCTATTTACAGTAGAGAAAAAAGTATCGCCTTTAGATGCCACCAAGGATGAAGCCTAATCAAGTGTTTCATGACGAAACTACGTTGCGTATTAAAGATTCATATTCGGAACAAAATGACCCTCTCTGTCTCCGTCTGCCGAGCGAATGCGTAGTTCGCTTTTTTCTCAAACTTGAGGTCACGTGTCTTAGACTTTAGATCAGCGGTATTCAGTGGTATCCATGGTGACATCTATTACTACAAAATGAAACTAAATATGAAATAGTAATGGCCTCTATTTAAATCTCTAAAATAGATGCAGCCACTCTCACAAAGTGAAAGTACTACAATAAGTGACAGGATAAAGTAATATTTCAGGCTTGCTTATACTAAAATTTAAGTCTTTAGAGTTACTTTTACAGTTAAGTCTTTATTTAACAATTGTATCGATGTCGGTGAACCATGTATAATTTCCTTTATTGTTGCCATCGCATCAGTCCAGTCAATCAACCTTAATACGAATGTCTTTAATTAAACAGGGAGAAATATGCATATGTAGATAGAGTATATGTGGAAATATACTTTATGCAAATAAATTAAACAACTATAACAAATATGCTCGTCTTAAATTAACTTTTTTAGAATCTTTGTAAATGAGCAATCTCAGTTAAAGAGAAAGTGTTTAGTTACCTTTTGTACAGTAATTTAAAGCTGAATTATAATCATTTTTATATTCTTATCCTTCAGAGTATGCAGATTCGATTTTTGAAGAGTTATAAATAACTCATATTTTATCTGATTTTTTTTTTTTTTTTTGAAAAAAGGCATGTAATTTCTTTTAAAGGGAAAGTATCAGGTTAGTGAACTACACGTGCTATACTGATTTCCATTTGTATTTTTTGATACTTTTTCAACTACTTGGCAAATTCTTCACTTTTTTGCATTCCAGATGATTTATGTCTCTGTCAAGGTTTCTGTCCTTTCAAAACGCGAAATCATTCGCCTAAGTTTCCTAGCAAAAGATGGCCAACACTTGAAACTTTTCCTATCAAAATGCTATGAGCTTGATAAAAGCATTGTTATATTTCAAATAAAAGAGTTTGACGAGCAATAATCGATTTCGTAATTTTAACCTCTTGACATACGAATTTACTTAACTTCCTAATTAAATGACGAATTTAATAGCTTCCTAATTGGAACATTTATTATTATTTTAATTCCTTTAATAATAATAAATTTCAAATGACTTTTTTCATTTTAAATTATTTAATACTTTTCGTTTAGTTGTAGATTAAAAATTAAATATTTTAATAATTCGATGCGCGTCTCAGACATGTTGCGAAGTGGTTAATATCATAGTCACTAAAATCATAGTTTAATGAAAAATTGTCTCAAATATTCTGAGTTTTATACGAATTACATAAAACGCAGCTCGAAATTGTAGAATTGTTCAGAAATGGCAATTTCCTCATAAGGTCCTTAATAGGACCAATCACTCTCCCTCTTTTCATAGAAATTGAAGTCGTATTAGAGGGAAATTCCGATGTGGTAGCTGTCTGGAGGCCGAGAAGGAACTGCAAACACGTGGAATAAAACGTCCGGGACTTTTTCATTATACCGGCGCAAATCTCGCCTAGCAGACTTTTTGGCGACAATACACTGTCTCAATTTTGACGCAGGCAATAAAATGGCTGAGACTTTCTTCTATATCTATATCTATATCTTCTATATCTATACTTATAATAAAGCTCAATGTGTGTATGTGTGTGCGTGTGTGTGTGTGTGTGTGCGTGTGTGTGTTGGCGCTCTACAGGCCAGACCGTTGGACCTACAGCTACCAAATTTGGTACATGTATACCTTGGAGGTCCGGAATGTGCACCTCGGAGCCCCTTTTTCGAATTTTTAATTAGAATTTGAATTAATTAAAATTTAAGCGAAATTTTGACGTTTTTCCGCTATAACTTCCGAAAATATGATCGCATAAACATGATTTTTACATCAATTTAAAGATTAAAAAATTAGCTTTCTAACGGGATCAGTTTTTTTTAAATTTATAACATAAACTTTTTAATTTATAATGTAAGCTTCTATTTTTAACGAATTTTTAAAGAAATATTTTAACCATGTTTTTATCACGTGACTGGATAAAATAAAAGAATGCCGGAAGTTCAAATAAAAAAATTATCATCGCAAAATAAATCTACAGAAATGCAACTTTTAAGCAGGTGACTGGATAAAATAATATAAATATAAAATGTGATATTTTCTTTAAAAAATAAATGCAAAGCAAAGGTTTCTACAATCGTTTGCAATATCTATATCATTAACTCAATAAATATTCTTTATTTACGGTAAACCTGATTGAATTTAGACAGGATATGCATATTGGAATCCCGACTCAATGGCATATTTATGTAATCGTTTGCAATATCTGTATCATTAATTTAATACTTTTTTTCCCTTTCTCGCTTTCTTTAAAAAAACATATAATATTTTGGCAACATCACCGATTTTTTTTTAATATTTTGGAAGCATAATCGATGGTTAAAACTAACTGATTTATAAAATTAAAGAATATTATTAGGAAAAGGTGTACTTTTAGAACTTTCCGTCCATCATCTTAAAGAAAATATTAATTTCAGGTCAATCAATGCCCGGAATTACTTCAAGGCTAATGAATATGTGATTTAATTGAAAATTTTAGATCGCTTTACTCAGGGCGAACCAGCTGGTCGCCAAAGGCGGCTAGTTAAAAATATAGCGGCAAAAGGCTACTGGCGGCGATATTCCGTTTGGCGTTGGTTGCATCATTATTGGCGACTTTTCGCCTGCGCAAAGTCGCCAATGGAAAAGTACCAAACGCTCTTATGTAGTTGTTGAATAAATAAATTTGTTAAAAATACAGATTGTAGAAATTTTTAAATTAATAGGATAATTAATTTGGCAAAGATAATTTATTTATTGGTCCTTTATTTGTTTGAATACATTTAGTTTATTATTATTGCAATTTTTACTAACATCTTGCGTCTGTTTTAATAACGGCTTGGCGTCGTGTTCACATACGCGTATAAAATCATGCAACAATCATGAGTCATAATTAATAAATAAAAATATATGCATCTTTTGGAAATCACTGAAATTAAATTAATTTCAGATTGAAGGAATAATAAAATATCTATATAACTTTACTTTAGTAAGAATGAATAGCCTTTTAACTGTTTGATTACTTTTAATTTGATATTGCAGTTTTAATTAACATAGAACTACTGCGTCAATAATATTGTGTAGAAATGAGATGCCCTATACACACAAGCGGACAAACTAATGAAACAACCATGAGTCACAATTAATTAATGAATTAACTAATGCATGCATCTTTTCAAAATTTCTAAAATAAAAAAAATAGCATAAAATGAATCAAAAACCAGAAAATAAATTAATAATATGAAACTGAATTCGTAAGTTTATATATTCTGGGTGATCAACGAATAAGTCCTGATTTCAAAACTAAATATCTCTACAAAAAAGATCGATGGAATTATGCGGTAAACTGTACGTTTATCAGCAAAACTGTAAAAATTGCGTACTGAAGTTAGAAAATTTATTTACAAAAATCGTTAACAGATGACGCTCTGCGCTGAAAACTCTTTCTCTGAAAGGAGACTTTGAAAAAAAATAAAGTGAAGCGGTCTTTTCACTCAAAATACAATTTTTTCAAACTGTTCACCGTTCGAAACAATGAGGTGGCGTAATCGAACAATGAAATTTGACATGACGTCTTGCAATGTCTCAACGGAAATGGAATCGAGTGCAACACCGATCAACGATTCAAGCTCATCTAGACTGGCGGGATTGTTTCTATAGACAGTGTCTTTCAATGCTCCCCACAGAAAGAAGTCACAAGGAGACAGATCGGGAGTCATGTTTCATTTTTGACGTCACACTGAAAACGTCTATTGGCATTGTGATTAGAGCGCCATCTTTTAACGATTTTCGTAATTAAAGTTTCTAAACTTTACAGTTTTGCTAATAAACGTACAGTTTACCGAATAATTCTATCGATCTTTGTTGTAGAGATACTTAATTTTGAAATCAAGGCTTTTTTGCTGATCACCCTGTATATACATATATGGAGACTCATATTCTGGACTGTTTAGCCTCAATATGTTTAAATCCGTCTACTAGAGAAAGTGTGAGTACACAAATTAGTTATGATTCAGTCTTAGTTTTCTTGAATGGGAAATACTTAAGCACCTCTAAGTTTATTTTTTATCTATCTGCTCTTTAAAATTTTCTGAAAATTTCTGAAGCATTCCAGAATGATAGTGAATGTTCCAGGAACGTGCAGAAGGAAATTTACAAAATTTGCTTGATTTTGTATCATATTCTAAACTGCTCCAAATGCAATTAAGTCTTAAAATTTTCAAGAAGAATCAGAAATGTAAAATGCACAAAAAGAAAAAAATTTTCTAGAACATACCTCATTGTTCCAAATTTTTATTCATGTATGATATTTTATAATGTTCTGAATATTCCAAAAGGCAATGATGTTCAAAATTATTCTTACTATTCCTCATTGTTCCAAACCTTTATTCTTGTGTTATATTTCATAATTATAATATATTAAGTTAAATTTATTTCTGAACTTTTCAAAATGCAATGATGTTCAAAAATATTCTAGAATATTCCTCATTGTTCTAATCCTTTGATCTTGTGTAATATTGTATAATGTTCTAAATGTTTGAAAATGCAATAGTGTTCAGAAATTTTCGAGTATAATCCGAGATGTTCTAAAACATACTAGAAGCAGAAAGTATTCTAGAATATTCTAAAATGTCTCATAATTTTGTCCTTTGTTCTAAAATTATTGTTCCTGAAACAGTCATCATGAAAAGAATTTCGAAATTCCATACTCTTTTTATTCAAGTGAAATTTATTGATTGACATTTATATCGTGATGTAGTATACGATATGAAGCAATCTTAGAAATCAACAGAAATGCAACGACTTTTATTAATATAAAGATTAATTAACATTCTCACAACCTTTTAACCTTTCTCGGCAAAATTACAAAATAAAAATTCACTCAAATCAGGTCTATAGCTATGTAAAGAGAATTCCAGACATCATACATAAAAAAAATATCCCACCAGTGTTTTAAAAGCTTGCAAAACTGTTTCTCAACACTACACTTTTGCGTAACATCGAAGCAGTAAAATTTACAAACATGTTCTCAAGGCGTGGATCAGCCTAGTTTTTTTTACTACTATTCTTTTTTTTTATTGCTTGATGAAAATGCATACGAAATGAGAAGCAGCTTGCAGCTGCGAGCGAGTCAAACAGCAATCCGCGTCAAGGCATAGCGGGAGGCTTATCATGTCTTTAAATACTCGCTAGTGTTAGGTTCAGGAACATACGTATTGTTTGCGTAGGAGATAAAGAGTTCAAGGCATTTTAAGATAAAAAGGATTTGGTCTCAATGATAGTTCTTCGGGTATGATGAATGGGAGTAATTAAAAAAACAAACATGTTTTCGAGTTTTCTGTCTATCGCAGTGGGTATTCTGTTGTCGTTCTAAATTCTAAATATTTTTTGTTATTATCTGAAGGTGATATTTTTCAGAAATTCCAATTAGTTTTGCAATTTATATGAACTGGAGTTGTACCAACAGTATTATATAGTGTTTTGGTCCGTACTTTCAACAAACCTTAATGGATAAAACTAATTTTTATCACTTTTAAAATGAAAAAAAAAAAGGATTCTCAATTCTATTGGGTGAATTTTAAAACTATCTTTTTTCGATTTTTTTTAAATATATTTTAATTTAAACATAATTGAAAATATACTTCCATAATTCTTAAATATATTCAACTATAAATTCTTTATTTTAAATTTATAATTTTTTAAAATCTTTTTTTGATTATAATAAGTTATTTC
Source organism: Argiope trifasciata (assembly GCA_026543055.1). NCBI lineage: Eukaryota > Metazoa > Arthropoda > Arachnida > Araneae > Araneidae > Argiope > Argiope trifasciata. The sequence goes on along the minus strand of JAPMOQ010058490.1, from coordinate 527,383 downwards.
GATTCGTAATATGCTCAGACTCATATATTTTTCTTTTTAACTCCGAATTTAATTTCAGATGAATGTATGTGAAGTAATAGCAATTAATTTTCCTCAGAAATCATTATTTCTTATTCTAGTTGAAAATCTTTTTTACTGAATTTTATTCTTAGAATGCTATTTTTTACTGGTTTAAGGAAATTTACATAATAAAAGTAAATCTGCACAATTTAAAAAAGTTTTCTAGTAACCTTAGATTGGATTTCCCAATTTTCACACTCGCTTTTCATAGCTTTAACGAAATATTTCATTTAAATATTCCATCACCTGTTTTAGATAAATTCTTTTAAATGCTCTACTGTTGTAATTATAAATTCAGGTATGATTTTATTTTATAACGTACTAATTACATTTACTATTTTTTATTTTGTATATTAATCTTTTTTTATTCTATATAAAATGATTAAAGGAAAATTAATAATTTGAAATCTTTAACAAATGTGATTAATTACTAATTAATTATTTAGCTAATTTCATTAAATTTCGAATTTAATTCTTAAAAATTAATTTTTGTATTAATAGTTTCAATCGGTTTTTGTGTTTTTGCTGTTTCTACAAAATATTTTTTTCAGGTAAATAAGATGCCATTTCCCCATAAATTGACATGTACATATACAAATGCAGAAAAAAAATTCCCAAGAATTTCTATTGTAGTAAAAATGAGTGAAATAATCTTTTTTTTTTTCGATTGCGTTATTTTTATTTTTATGGACGAAATAAATTTGCCCCTTTTGTACTGTGGACTGAATAATTATAAGGAATATATATTCTTAATAATATCATAAAGAATTTTATAATCTTTTCATTTCCTATTAATTATATATTTTATCATCTTAAAAAAATCTTTACAAAAATCTTTTTTATTTCTTATAAAAGAATTAAAGGGAAATTTAGGATTTGAAATCCGTAACAAATTTAATTAATTATCAATGAATTAATTAGCTGATATTATTAAATTTATTTTTAATTTCATAATCATATTAGATCTGAAATAAATAATCTCAGTCGTTTGTCTTTTATTTTCCTGCAGAGATGTTAACAAAAAACAAATTAAAATGGATTTTTTACAATTCTTCTTCTTCTTCATCTTCTAATAAGTTAAATTCTGTTTAAAAAATAAATCGTAAATTTCGTTCAGACAACATTATTAAGAAAGGAACCGAACCACTATTACGAACAGGAAAAAAATCTAGTAATGAAAGCTAAAAATAATGAAAAATCAATCAAAAAAGTCTTTTTTTAATATATATATATATTAACAAAATAAGCTAAGCAAAAAGTAACACAACCGAATCAAAACAATAATCAATAGAAAAAGAATAATCAGTAGAAAAATAAAAAGAATGCGACCTTTCTATTGATTATTCTTTTTCTATTGATTATTCTTTTTCTATTAATTTTTCTTTTTCTATTGATTATTCTTTTTCTATTAATTATTCTTTTTCTTTTTCTATTGATTATTATTTTTCTTTTTCTATTGATTATTGTTTTGATTCGGTTGTGTTACTTTTTGCTTAGCTTATTTTGTTAATTAATTTAGATTCATTTGTATTTTAGTTGCAGCTGCATTTGCGCTCTCCAAATACAATGATTGATTTAAAAACTTTTTTAATTCTTAAGCTTGTTTGAATCAGTAATGATTTTTAGTTTCGATTCCGGTTTTGGTTTCGTTTCCGTGGTTAGTACTGTTTCTGTTTCGTTTAAATTATTCTTTAATTATAGTATTTTGGATTTGTTTCATTAATTGGTCCTTTTTCATTTTGTGAACTTTTAGCGTGTAATTCTGAATTGATTTTTAATTTCGATTTCGACCTAGTTGGTTTTGTTTTAATTTTTGTTAACCAAGAAATGGGTTTTGATTGTTTTAATGGTTAAAGTGTAGCACGGTGTGCCCCCGAGTTTATCGACAATATGGTAACCCTACGGAACTTTCTTACAGTAACCATAATTCTGTTTTGTTTACTACTTTTTACAATAGTTGAGTTGTTCAGGAACTACAACTGTTTTATAATAAATTTAATATTTCAAATTTCGATTTCAGATGATTTACATTTTGCTTATTTATTTAATTTAAAATTTATTATACAAAGAAAGTTTAGAATAAAATTAATATTAATTAAAATAACATTTATTTCATTTTTTGTGTTAATATTTACAAAAATAATTTTTCGTTTTCACATTTTAATTATCACTATGCGAATTCGCAAATCGTCTGCGTTTTCGTATTCAAAGAAGTTTGCCATGGAATTATTCGCAGTTTTCATAAATCTTTTGGTGTTCCAACGTTTGGTTCCCACGAAATATTATTATGTCTGCAATCGTACAGGAGTGGATGTTTGGTAGTTGGGATGGTAGGCACTATTTCGAACCTCTGAATGGATGAAGGGGGATCGGAATATTTTTTTTATGAGTTGATGAGGCTTGGAAAAAATGCTTTGAGTGTTATGAAGTGTTTATGAAAATATTAAATAAAGCAAGTAAGTACATTAAATATTAAAAATTCTGTATAATATTCGTTCCTATAACATCATTTATTCTTACTTGTAATATTATTATGCACTATTCCTTAATCCACACCGTCCATTTGTTCAATTTGCTAGCGAAGCTACTGCATTCCCGCTCCGTATATTAGCGAAGCCCTAGGAGGTTTTTTTAAAGTTAAAATATACTTCCTTGTGCCTCCTACAGATGCTTTCGGCATCTGTAGAAGGCACCGGGCAGTATTAAACAAATAATTATAATTAGTTAAACATTTTAAATAAAAAGGTGGGAAATGGTAACCGTAACTGTTCCGCGGAACAGTTTGTTTATTTTGTCCGCCATCTTTGTTGGCGACTTGGCATCCTTGGCGCAGCAAGGGGCACACTATTCTACACTTTTACCGTTTTAATATATATATATATATACCTTTAGACATCAAATATAGCAATATATGTATATATTATATATATATATATATATATAATATATACATATATTGGTATATTTGAGGTTTAAAAATACTAATAATTATTTTTCATGGAGCTCATTTTTAAATCAAACTTATATACAGTTCCATGTACAGAAATTTTTACGAAGAATTTGAGTGACATATGGTTCGTATTCTCAAAAATGTAATACTCAACCTTATTTCTCATAATAAAAGCAAGCAAAATAATGCAAAGATTGGAAAATATATTTATACTTGCTGTATATATATCATAACATGACTAAGCGAATCGTTTCATAGTGAAATCGAGAACTCTTTCTGTACAGCAAGCAAAATGGTTTATTTAAAGTCTCGTTAATTATGAAAAATCCTAAGATTTTTCAAAATAATTTCATTTGTTTTTCTTCAGAAAGATAAAAATGTCTTTAAGAATGTTAGGAATAAATTTTGCACCTCTCAGACAGTTTGGAATGCGTTTACTTTCTTTCTAGAAGGGTTTTTAATTCATTCATCTGTGTTGTTATCTGTATGCTCATCTTGATCAAAGCAGAGGTCCAATATGTTTCACTCAGTAGGGTGACCAACTAGTGATAATTAAAATTGCTTGGATGTAATGACGTCATTCTTTCGTTCTAATGAAAATAACTTTTCCTGCTTTTTTTCTGTGTTTTCGGTATCTGTTTGTTTTTCGCATTCTGTTTTGGTTCTTTCTGCTAACAAAACTAGCTGTTTTCCCAAAATGTGTGTGTGTATTTTTTTATCAGAGTGAATAAGATGGCTTTTTTCCATAAACTGATTATTGCATTTGCATACAATCGCAGTATATAACATGGGTTCACTTTTTAACTCTTTTGAAAAATAATTTTGAATGATACGCAGTTTTCTACTCAGTTCTCCAATTTCTACTTTACTTAAATTAAAAAAATTAGGTTATATATATATATATATATGCTAATTTCTGATATCATAAAGCAGTTTCATAATGAATTCATCTCAGAACAGGAGTCAAATCTTTCAATGTTTCCCACTTAAGTATGAATGAATGTATGAAAGACATGATATTTCCCCACTGGGTGAAAGAGAAAATACTTTTTTTCACTCGTATTATTATTAAACCTTTCGAAAATGCATCTTCTTTCAAAACAAACATACATAATAATAATGCAATACTGATAAAAGCAGGTAAAAAAATATATGCTATGAAAAGATATTTTTGCATATAAAGATTTACGCTTTATTCATTGCCTACGAGATTTTGAGCTTCATTGTTTTTTATTTGGTGCCTTCAATTTTTCAAAACACCCCTAATGAAAACAACATCATGGTCTCACATGATAATAATACCTTATTTTAATTCTATGTGATACAATTTATCAAATATGACCTACATTAATACCATTAACATGACGGACAGCTAGATATACAAACATCCGAGGCTAATAAAATAATAAAAATCAGCTGATGTGATTTCAGCGTTTGACACACTTAGGTGAACATTTCTTGAATATAATTGTTGGGTTAGTCAAAGATGAACTGCAATGGCGACATAAATGTGTTTATCTATATCTAAAATATCAATGGCGCCTAATATCTGCCCAAAGTTCCGGTGTACTTTAAGTAAATGCACTACAGTCCAAGGTCCAGGTCATTCAAATGCTCAAACCAATAACGATAAGAATGGAAAAAACAAAAATACAATTTTTTAATTATTAAAATATCATTTAAGGTATCCAACTACGTTTAAAGGAATTTTTTTTTAAAAAAACGTATTTTTGAGAAGCTATTTAAAACTATGGTTTTTAGATGAATCGTAAATTATAATACAAAATACTATAAATACAAAATTATTTTTAAATAAAATATATTTTGAAAAATAGGAAAATGTGTAGCACATTTTAATGAAAGTGAACCAAAACAGTTTGTACTCTGTACAAAATGGTAATGCAGCGATCCTAATTTTCTTTGCACACAAGTTATAGAAACTCATGTTTGAATGAAATGAACCAAAATCTAAGAAACATTTTGAAACATTTTATGGGTAAAAAATATGCGCATTTATGCATTTTTAACATAAATTCACTTCTTAATTTTTCTAAAAACACCTGAAAATGAAAAGGTATATCCCCCACAAAAACACTTTTGGTTCATTTCTTTGACCATATTATTTAAGACTCACTCTGAAATTTTAAAGTAAATTCCGCTATTAGTTTTTGAGATATCATGTTAACGGTGTAGAGTTTTTATGAAAATTACAATAATGAGAAAATTGAAGACAAATTTTAGCCGAAAAATATGATTGGCTTAAAATTATTCTGGATGATAGGTCAGATCTTCCTTTTCCTAGAAAGCATTAACTGTTTTGGAAAAAAAAAAAAAATCTGAACTACAAGAAATATCGTTACAAAAATTCGCCTATGTGGTAGATAACCAGTGCTTTTAACGTAGTCGGATACCTTAATGAAGTTTTCAAGAACAGTACAGTAAAAGCTCTTTATTCGCGGGGTATATGTTGAATAAATATGCCGCAGATACAGAAACTGTGAATACGGAATGATCATTTATATGAGATTATTGGGAATACGTTCCTAGGTGACAAAATAAATAAAAAAAAATATATATATAAAAAATAAATTTAATTGAAGTTTTTGAACATTTTGATTAAATATCTTAAGGCTTAGGCAATGGCTTGAAGAATTTTGTCATTGTCTCTTGCTTGGCAGCTTTCAAAAGCTCCTTCCATTCAGACTGATAAGCAGCAGTCGCATTGGCAATTTGCCTCTTAAAAATAAGACTTCAATCCATAGACGGATCAATGTTCATAAAGAAATCTCATTCTCAAGCCTTCACAAAGATTTTTCAAATTATACGTCACGTTTCCAGTGCTTGTTGAATCCTCTTCTTCAATGGGCTGTGAATTTAACATTTCCTCCAAGTCGGTTTCAGTCAGATCTTCATCTCGCGATTCAAGCAACTCCTGAATGTCACTTGATTCGATCTGTTCGAACCCATCACGTCCTATTCCATTCGCGATTTCGGCTATGTTTGCAGTTTGCATTTAACAACATACTTTAGACAAATTTGTAATAAGATCTATTTTACTTTTTTTATTAGTCCATTTGACGGCATTAACAAAGGATATTGGGTTGGATACCTATTGGAATCCTTTTATTATTATGTATGTACTCATTAGATCCGCGAATAAAGAAATTTTTAGCCGCGAATATTGCAATTGGGTCTTATTTTTTAAATCCACGAATAGTGAAAACGCGAATGAAGGAAGGGCGAATAAGGAGCTTTTATTGTATATATAAAATGTTTCAATGTAATATAAATAGTTTTGAACTGCGGCATTTATTGACTTTTTTTCGTCAAAGTCTTTTATGATAGCAATTTCCATATTTGCTCGGATTTATTTTCGTATCTTGTGATAAGACGATCACAAAGAAAGTGAAGGCAGTCGAAATGGAACGGCATATCCGGCCGGGTGTAGAACAACAAAGTGCAATCGAAGATGTTCCGGGTTCGGGCAAGGGCATAAAAAAGAGGGTGACTCATCGTGATAAGGTTGAGTTAAAGAACTTTAATTCATGTCAATCTCTGATTTATGAAGAAATAAATAAATGCCCAACCTTTTTTATATTTATTTTCATTTCAGTCTTTTTTTTTAGAAACAAATGCTTCGATTGAAATAAAAATAGTTTCCGTATCTTTGATAACGAGATTAATTTTAGTCAATATGTGATTCAAATATTTATTCAAATGCTATAGCAACATATATTTTAGACCTCTCAAATTTTGCTATTACATGAAAAAGAATAAAAAATAAGGAGATTAATTTTAATGAATATTTGGTTCAAATATTTATTCAAATGGTATAGCAAAATATATTTTAAGAGTTCTCAAATTCGGTATTACATGAAAGAGAATCAAAAATTTAATACTATAATGTGTGACAAAAATATGTGTATGTCTTAAAAAACCTATCCTTATTTATAAGACGAATGTGATTGTGTATTGGCGACTAGATCACCTGATTCAGACTTACCGAACTTAAAACATACTATACGAGACTCCTATACTTGAAACGCGCACTTTATTTTTTAAAAATTTTAACTAAAATTTTAATTAATTGAAAATTAATACAAATGTTGAATTTTTTCTGTTAGAATTTTGGAAAATATTTCAAACCAAAATAATCTCTTCACCATCATAAATTTTTAAAAAATATATTTTATTATATATTTTTTATTACTTTTTTATATTATAAATTTATATTTTATTACATATTTTTTATTATTTATTTTATATTTTATTACATATTTTTTATTATTTATTTTATATTATATATTTATATTTTATTACATATTTTTAAATATATTATATTAAACAATATATTTTATTGTTTAAGGAAAAGTCAAATGATCGTTCTCATTGTTGCTACTATTCGGCTTATTTTTCCATGTTAGATTGGTTTCAGCATAAGGTACATAATTTAATTCCTTTTTACGAAATTTCCATGTATTTAGCATTAAGGTGTAACTTAAGAATTAAATAAAGGAAAACAATGTTTAATTATCGCTTCAATTTTATCTATTGGGTTGTTCGGAAAGTCATTTCGTTTTTTTTTTGTCAAAATGAAAAGAAATTTTCGTTTAATGAATAAATTATTTATTAAATTATAAAATTGCCATTCTGGTCTAATACCTTTTGCCATATTTTTGGTAGTAACATGATTACACGCTCATAAAAGTTTTGGTCTTTGCTGTAAAAAAAACTGATCGAGGTGGTTTTTGGCCTCCTCATTTGAAGGAAAAATTTTGCAAATCAGTTCTGGTACTGATGTACTGTTAACACATCTTCTCCACACATATTGGCTAATTTATTTCTGGCTTGACAGCATTTTTACCTTTTATATAGCAAAAAAGAAAAAAATGACGAAAATGCTGTTTATTGCTCTCCATATTTAAAAGGGCACCATCCAAAAACTACTGCGAAGAATCAGCTGCACTTTTTCACACTCAAGCCTTGCTATATCAGCTCTTAAAACATAAAATGATTTTGCGGTTTAAGTATGAAATTGAGTGCGAAAAATACAATTAAATCCTCTGTCGGGAAAAAACGAAATTACTTTCCAAACAACCTAATATTTTTAAATCGCATATTTTTTTTTTCCACTTTTAATCAATAATTTTAAAAAAATTAGTATATTTTCTATATTTCACACGAAAGAAAAGTAAAATTTAACTTGCCTGAACTTATTATGCTTGCATGAGAAAATTAGCTATTATCAACATGTTGCTATTTGCTGACAAACATTCAAAAGTTTAAATTAACTCTTTTTAAAAACCTAACCTAAAGAAAGCCAATTTTTATCACGTGTCTGTGTGAAATAAAATAAATGTGTAGCATGATATTGTTAAAAAAAATTATTGGAGACAATAGAAATAAAAGAGAGAGAGAAGACAAAACTTTCTATTTCTCTTAAATTATCTGCATTTTTAGCTTATCAATTTTGTCTTCTTGACGAATAGATTTGTCGAGGATTTTCACACAGAGTACAATAAAATTTGTTTCAATTTTTCATACAATTGGAAGTCCGTTCTTTCATATGTACGTGAATACGATAGCTCCAATCCAAAACATGGTGAGCTAGATAGATGGCATTTGGATTGATTGATATAATATAAATATTTATTGATAAAATATTGAAATTTATTGATATTTATTGATTGAATTTGAATGGATTGAAATTGATAAAATAAATGAATTGCTTGACATTTTGAATACGATTGCCAGCCGGTTGTTTCTATATATCCATATTCGTGTATATATGAAGAAAATAATAATGACTTTGAAGTTCGCGATTTGTCTTATTTATTAAACCTACATTCATTTCCTGTATAACCGTTTCTCTCACGAACACTACTTTTCAATATATTTCAAGAGTCATTCGCTACAAAGTAAGTCTTATTTGTGCTTTTTAAAATTTAATTTTCGTGACTGTTTTAAAAAACCAACCGTTATTACATCATTTTAGATTTTTTAGATATTACTGTAGGAATAGGAGTTTTTTTCTTATACACACGGTACTGAATATCATATACACAAAATAGGAAACTTTTTCTGCATAGAAAAGTATTTTTCAAATACTTTTCGATCATCCTATTTTTTTTCTACTTTTTTTTGTTTTCGATTAAGCCGAAATTTAAGAAAAAATAATACAAATACCAATTTGGAATTTTTATCAAACATTTTTTTTTCTTATACACTGCGTGAAAAAAGTAGAAGGACAGTCATTTTTTTGTACATTTTGCTTTAATCTTACTGCTTTTTATCTGATTTTTTAAAGAGGTTGTTTTGTTAATGTTTTAATTTAAGTTAGGTGAGAAATTTTTTGCTACCTCTATTTAAGGGTGAGAATTCAATACTTAGCAACTTTTGGTGTGTGAAAAAAGTAGAAGGACACATCCAAAAAATTGATTTTGAAGCTGTTGAAAACCATAAAAGTTGGTGCACTCTTTTACTTTTAATAACTTTTTGTCAAGAATAAAGAATTTAGTTAGAAATTCATAGTTTTTATTGGTTTTAGAATGTCCAGAGGAAAATCCTTAAGTGAGTTCCAGAAGCACCAAATAGTTGCCAATAAAAATGAAGGAAAAGGTGTAAGAGAGATCGCACCACAGCTACGTATCAGTCTTAATACTGTTTCGAACTTCATACGAAGCTCTGAGTGACAGAAGAAAAAAAAGAGGGAAGGCCAAAAAAACTTACACAACATGATCAATGAAAAATCATTCGTGAATTCAAAAATACAGGTGGAAGTGTCAACAAGGCTCAATGCCTACCAGGGATTACACATGTATCCGAAAAAACTGCCTAGAACTATATAAAAAGCTCAAAAAAGTTCATCTTCAAAAAACGGAAGCACCATCCGAAGTGGAATGAAGGACACATTAAGCACCGACTGCAGTGGACTAAAGACTACATGTACTGGAACTCTAAATGGACATCAGTTGTATTTTCCGATGAGAAAAAGCTAAATTTGGATGGTCCAGACGGTTATCAGTACTATTGGCACTGTCTTGGTCATGAAGAAGAGACTATTCTACTCGACAAATGGGAGGAGGAGATTTAATGGTTTCGTCAGCAGTTGGTTATGGTGGTAGAACAAATATAGTTTTTCTAAAAGGTAGACAGAACCATCCAGACTCTAAACTCAAATCTTCTTCCATATGGCTCTGAATTAGGAGGAGGTGACTGGGTTTTCCAACAAGACAGAGCATCAATTCAGGCAGCAAATGGCGTTAAAAATTGTTTTGCAGCAAACAAAGTTCGTATTTTACAATGGCCTACCAAAAGTCCTGATCTCAACATTGAATAGAACTTATGGTCAATGAGTGTACGTCGCGTTTACGAGGGAGGAAACAGTTTGAATCTGTAGTTGAACTGCAGAAATCATTAGAATGTGTATGGGACAAATTTTGCCAAACTGAAATGCAATCTTTATATAATTCAATACCCAACGGAATTTTTGAAGTAATTCGAGCCAATGGAAGAAGAATTCCATATTAATTAATATAGTACACCCATTTTTTTAGAAGTGTCCTTCTACTTTTTTCACAGATTATGACATCGTCAAAACTGATTTTTAAAATTAAGTGTACTTTTTTTTAACTTTGTCCTATTTCGTTTTATGTCGATACAGATATCTGCTTGTAAAAATTTTGTATGTAAAATAATTATTTAAAAAATGTTGTATTATTCATTTATTTAAAATAATCTATTGTCCTTCTACTTTTTTCAAGCAGTGTACAATACATTCCAGAAAAGAATTTCGTAATTTACGCATAAATTAAATAATAATAATGAAAAACATTTCCTAAATTTGTATATTTTATAAATTGACTTTAAATCTAACTAAACAATCAAAACGTTCAACAGCTCATTTTATAAATATCTTTAATTCCTAAATTTTTTTTAATTTAAAATGTTCCACCAAAATTAATAGCTTTTATTCAAACGTAGAAAACCATTGTCTCAACTTCCACCCCCCCCCCCCCGATCACTCTTTGTACGGAAACACATGCAGATGCAAACTTAGAGGCCTGTTTTGAATGCACCCCCCTCGATCTCTCTTTGTTCGGAAACACATGCAGATGCAAACTTAGA
>JAPMOQ010058490.1:485091-516236 GCA_026543055.1 Argiope trifasciata | reverse complement strand
TCCCCCATCACTCTTCATTCGGAAAAACATATGCAGATGCAAAGCTAGAGACCTGTTTTGAATTGCTAATCTAGCGACTTTAGCCAATAAAATTGTTCTTCCATATTGTGGTACTTTTCATGACTACTGGCGTTCATGAAAGGCATATTTCTAATGAAGTATCTGACATCTGCCCATGGACTGAGGGCCAGCTAGGAGGGAGGATATATTCAGGTCTATCGTTAAAAACCTGTTATAGCCATGTTGCTAATCAATAACTTTGTAAAACTTACAAATTCTATGTATTATAAAATATTATGATAATAGTTATACTCGACAAAGTATTCATACTCAGAATCTTAGAATATATCTTAGAATATCTGAAGTGTTAGAACATAAGTAAATCTCGATTGTTTGTTTTGTATTGTTTATTGGTGCAAGAGTCACATCTGGTCATACTGCGCTAATCACTGAGTAATATTAGAATGAGTTTAAAATGACATTTATTTTTTTATGAAGTACATATGTGTGCCCGGAATGTGACAAAAAAAAAACCCTCTAAAACCCTCTTTTATTTTCAAGTTATAATTAAAAAATCTATGCATCAACCAAATTTAAAACTCAAAATGCAAAGTAGGAACAAATTGGTTAAATGCGAAATAGTAAACAATGCTAAATACAAGTATAAAAACCAAACTGTCTTAAGAATTTAAAAATATTTGGGTGGTGTGTTTCACCTACCAAATCTTGCAAAGTTATGGAAGACGAGGCAAAAAGCCCAATACGATAAGTACTGATTAGTTTAGTTTAGTTATATTAACGTCCCATTTTAAAACAACACGAGGGCTATTTTGGGTCGGACCTCGTAATTTTGAACCACGGTCAGATGACGAGGACGACACCTGAACTGGCACATCCCCTCTCCACACCACACCAGCTGGAGGACGTTTGGCCTGACAGATTTAACGTGCAAGAGATCCCCTCACACGACGGATCTTCGGTGGAATCGAGTCCCGAACCTCAAGCCCTTCGGTTCCGAAGTCGAGATCTTACCATCAGGCCACCGCAGCCCTCTAATACTTCCGAATAAACAGCATTGTTTATCTTAACATATGGATACTATTACTTGCATGAATATCAAACGTTAGGTCTTGGTAACTTATAGGAAAATTCCGAAAATTCCGAATTTCCGAAGACCTTACCACCAGGCCACCGCGGCCTTCGATAAGTACTGAAGACAGGACAGTCAACTAAAATATGATAAATAGTAAAACTAAGTAAATCTCGAATGACTGCTTAAATTATATCGTGAACAAATATGGATGTCTATAATTTAATTAATTAATTTATTAAACATGGGTCATAATAAATAAATAAGAGAAAATGAATCTCCCTAATGTAGCTGAATTAAAAATTATTAACCTAAATTAAACCATTAACACATTATTAAGTTAAAAATGCAACGAAATTTGCCTAAATAGAGCAGCTTAACCCTGCACAGGTCGTGTGGATTACAATAGTAACTTTAAGTGAGTTTGATGTTTAAAAAATACTTAAGAAGAAGTGCCTTGTTATGTTTAAAGTTGATTAAAAAGTGTTGATTAATTATTTTGGAGTTTTATTTTGATTTGAAAATGGACTACAATTGTAATCCCCGCGACCGTTTACGTGACTTTATAGACCGCTACCGGTGCAGGGTTAATAAAATAAAAATTCATTACGTATACTGCCTAAGGTCACAGAATGCTTCAATCCAACACTGGCGGCCTAACATAATCATAAAATTCCTTCTTAAAAACCATAAACAGTATTTCATTCGTCTAGCTCTTTTTCCTTTTAACTCTAACAGACGTATATACATAACCTTTAAATAGTTTTCCTGTTTTATCCAGATATAAACTTAAAATGTCACAACAGTTTCATCAGCTCCATATTAAATTTTTTGAAGACTACTGGTTCTTTTTCTTTGAAACATTGCCCACAAGAAAGTGCAAACCAGATTGCAATATTTTATACTTCAAATACAACAGACTTTACAATAAAGTCAACATCGTTGTAGCAAACAAACAGCCTTAGATATGCGCAATCATCAAACAAAATATTATTTTATTGATGAAATTCTTCTTCTAGTAACAAAGGCAGGTAATTATCGAATAAACCCACGTATGACAAATTCGAACGAATTAGAGGGCAATGGACGAGTGTCAACCGATTATGTCAAGGTAAGGTTAGATCGAATTTCGTCCAGTTCAGTAACTTATGGTTTTCAGGTGTGCGTATCAAAATCTAAAACGGGATGACGCGTTTTATGAGCACCGCGATATTGCGTTTCAATTTCATTCTTAGTAATGTTGACCTCAAGTGCGTGTTATTGTACCTACGGGTTTTTTCTGATGCATCACTAGCGCGGCATGCGGTCTAGTAATCCGAATGGGTTTTATGCGACAAATTATATCTGACATGCTTACACAGGTGTTCGTGTTTTTTCGTTCACATTGCTGTTGTGACAGTTTTCCGCGTCTCTCAGTGTTTGTTTTCAAGATTTTTTGCAGAAAATGAAATGTCATTCTGTGAAATAGCTCATAAATGGTAAGGTTTTTGTCATTAAAAATAACCTGACGGTTTTGGAGGATACCAAACCCAAATGTGACAATCTGCATTTACTTAAATCCTTATAAATGAACTATTAAAAAACTGGCTGTGCCTCTTTTTCATTTCTCTATACTAGCCGCTGTTGGCGATTAATTTGTTCGATATATCATTAAATTTTTTTTTAGACTTTTAAGGTACCCGACTACGTTCAAAGGAAAACTTTTGAAAAATTGGATTTAAAAAAAAATCTATTTAAAGCTATGTTTTTCAGGCGTATTGTTAATTGTAATGCAAATTACTATTAATACAAAAACATTGTTTCAAACTGTAATATATTTTGAGAAATAGGAAAATGTGTAGTAAATTTTAATGAAGTTAAGCCAAAATGGTGAACACTCTACACAAAATGGTAATGCAGCGATCCTATTTTTCTTAGTTCACAAGTTATAGAATACAATGATGAACGAAATGAACCAAAATCTAAGAAAAATTCTGAGGTACAAAGAAGTTATGGGTAAAAGTATACATATATATGCATTTTTTCAAAAAATCCACAACTTAATTTTTCTAAAATTACCTGTAGATGAAAAAGTATTTCACCAACGATAAAACTTTTGGCTCATGTCATTGCCCACACTATTTAAAATGCACTTTGAAATGTTTATGTAAATATGAATGTTTATGTTCAATACAAGGGGGATTCAGTAACAGCAACAACAGACTGTTAGATTATTAATATGGGATGCCTTTCTTTAAAAAAATTTCATTTTATAATTTGATACGATGAAAACACATGAAAAACTTCTTTTGTATTTTAAACTAACTCAAAACTTTTTGTAAGACAATTGTTTTGGAAGATATATCAAGTTCCGTAATGAGTATTCAATTTCCATCTTAACGACTACTGCTAGATTTAAGATTAATATACAACGCAGAAATTGAAAAAAAATGTGGAGCGATTTCTCGCGAGTTGATCTTATACCTGAGTATTTTGGTTCGATTTATTGTCGTATATTTAGTATAGAAAAGTATAGTAATCGTTAAACGATTCGGACTTGAGATTTTGTCGAATTTCCACATTTTAGACCTCCCTGAGTTCGAAAAATTCATTTTTAGAAAATGTCCATCCGTTTGTCTGTGATAAGGTAATTCAAAAACGCTTTTAACTAAATTTGAAAATTTCACTTACGGTGGCATTTTACCGAATTTACAAATTTTTTTAACATTTTGAGCAAAATCTGCTCTGGGGAAGTTTGTCTGTCCAGATGTTTGTATATAAATTGACACGATAACTACATAAAAGGAGAGAACCAGATAAATGAAACTAATTGTTGGTTTTAACATCTACAATCTATAGTATAATCATCAAATTTTACCCCGTAATCTGGGCGTCCCGGTTCGGGCATGGTTGTTATTCTGGGTTCTATCTATGAATAGAGTGAATGGGCTCTCCAGTAAAAAGAAGTTGTGCAAGCGAATGCGTGCAGCATGAAGTAGCTAAGTCATACTCTTGGCCCTAGTTAGCGCCCCTGAAAAACAAGGGAAGCTAATTTAGGCTTAAATCGCCGACAACTTTTTGTCAGCGGGTTTTTAAAGTGCCATAAGTAACAGCCACAAAACAAATTTTAAGTCCAATACAGTTAGAGGTTGACCTATATCAGTCTGTACTTTGAGAAATATATAAACACGATAATTCAAAAACGCAATGAGTTATATGTATTAAACTTGGTATCAGATTTTAGTACAAGAGTAGTTTTTTAACACATTTTAATTTCTTTCGATTGGAAAAAAATGCATCTAAAATACAGATTCGATTTTCGGAAGTTATTAACAGTATGCCAGGGCTAGATCGCCAAATAACGTGCCAAAGTTGGCACGAATAATACAATAAAAGTGCTAAATTCATGCCAAAATTTAATATTTCATAACTATTGTCTGTCAGTATTTACGATGTCATGAAGAATATTCTCTGGTACAACACCTTTATTAGAGAGTGTGCGAGAAAGTTATGGGAAGACCACTATATCCGATTTTAAAAAAAGCTATCAATTACAAAACCGGCTGATAAAACACTAGCCTGGATGAAAAGATAATCTGTTTAGATAGTTGGTTCGCTATAATCTGTGAGTAGGCCTGATCTGTCAACCGAGTCACGTGGAAACCAACGTGTTAATAATGCAAACAAATATTGGCAAATCAACTAAACAAAACAATTTCACAAATTTATTACATACTAGACGCCTTTGGCGACCAGCTGGTTCGCCAAGAGTAATGGGGTCTAAGATTTTCAATTACATACATATGTGCCTTGCTCTCTTTATAATTTCTCTGCCAGATATACTTAAACTTCGAAAGTCACGTAACACTGATTTACTAAATTAATGATATAGATGTTGCAAACGATCATAGAAACCTTTGTCTTGTATTTCTTTTTTAGAAAACATAACATTTAATATTTATTTAATTTCATCCAATCACGTGGTGAATGTTAAATTTTTTTTCGATTAAATTTGCAGTCATAGTTAATTTATTTTTTAATTTGAATTTCTGTCAGTATGATTTCAACAGTTTAATAAAAGCTTTTTTTTCCCTTTGCTCGTTGATTATTTATTTTAGAAAATGTCACATATTATATTTCGTTTATTTTATCCAGTCACGTGCTAAAAGTTGCATTTCTTTAGATTTAATTTGTCATGATAGTTGTTGTTTTTTAGTTTGAACTTCCGACAATAGGATGGCAACATGCTGATAAAACCTAATTTTTCCCCCTTGACGTGCTCGTGCAGATAAAATTTTATTGTTTTGTCCGAAATATATTGTTGTAAAACATGGTTAAAATATTTCTTTAAAAATTCGTTACAAATAGAAGCTTAAGTTATACATTAAAACACTGGTACCATTAGAAAGCTAATTTTTTAATCTTTAAATTGATGTAAAAATCATGTTTGTGCGATCATATTTTCGGAAGTTATAGCGGAAAATCGTCGAAATTTCGCTTGAATTTTAATTAATTCAAATTCTAATTAAAAATTCGAAAAAAGGGCTCCGAGATGCACATTCCGGACCTCCAAGGTATACATGTACCAAATTTGGTAGCTGTAGGTCCAACGGTCTGGCCTGTAGAGCGCCAACACACACACACACACACACACACACACACACATTGAGCTTTATTATAAGTATAGATTATTTCTTGTAAGTAGTGCAAGACTAAGACTACAATATATGATTTTTGTTTTACTGCCTTTTATGCTTTATATGCTGATTCATCGATAACGTTTGGATGCAATAGAATTTCTTTTTTTTTTCCAGAGAATCTGAATTTGATAAATAAACGAAATGAAGAGTAGATGAATGAATGAACCGAATCGTTTCTGATTAATGCTTTATATTAAAAATAAATTATTATTATTATTTTCAATCCTGAGATGATCTTGTTTAACCGATATGACAATAATTAGTCATCTGCATATTTTCATAAAAGAAATAAAACCTAGACACATTTCAAATGAATTGTTTTGAAATTTTTTTTTGTAAAATTGCATTATTGAGATTTTTAAAGATACAGTAAAAGTTCCTTATTCGCTCTTCCTTCATTCGCATTTTCACTGTTCGCGGATTTAAAAAATGCGACCCATTTCCTATATTCGAGGCTAAAAATCTCTTTGTTCGCTGATCTAATGAGTGCATACATCATAATAAAAGGATTCCAATATGTATACAACCCAATATCCTTTGTAAATGCCGTCAAATGGACTAATAAAAAAAAGTGAAATAGATCTTATTACGACTTTGTCTAAAATATGTTGTTAAATGCAAATTGCAAACATGGCCGAAATCGCGAATAGAATAAGACGAGATGGGTTCGAACAGATAGAATCAAGTGACATTCAGGAATTCCTTGAATGGCAAGATGAAGATCTGACTGAAACCGACTTGGAGGAAATATTAAATTCACAGCCCATTGAAGAAGAGGCTTCAACAAGCACTGGAAACGTGACATTTAAGTTAAAAAATCTGAGTGAAGGTTTAAGAATAGCAAATGATCTTTGCGATTTCTTTATGAACATTGATCCGTCTATGGAACGAAGTCTTATTTTTAAGAGGCAAATTGCTCATGCGACTGCTGCGTATCAGTCTGAAGGGAAGGAGCTTTTAAAAACTGCCAAGCAAGAGAAAATGACAAAATTCTTCAAACCATTGCCTAAGCCTTAAGATAATGAATCAAAATGTTCAAAAACTTCAATTAAATTGATTTTTTATGTATTTGTTTTTTTTATTATTATAATTTTGTCACTTCTAAACGTATCCCCTATAATCCCATATAAATTACCATTCCGTATTCACGGTTTCTGTATTCGTGGCATATTTATAGAACATATAACCTGCGAATAAAGAACTTTTACTGTAATCTTAAGTTCCACAAAATTACACTTCAGTCTTTCCGATGTATAAAAATTTTGACTTCGTTCAGCTTAAAAAAACATTTGAGGTGTCATGCTCTTAAAAAAAATTCGAGCCTTTTTATTATAGAAACAATGGCACTTTTGACAAAAATTAAAACCATGTAATCGAGGTTAACTACATGTATTTGTACATTTGGACTAAAACCTCCTAATGATGATTTGTATGCATTTAAATCCTGTAGACGTTAAGATATATACAAATTGCGATATAATATTCATCATACAAAATCGATCAATTTATCATATAAAATTAATTATACATATATCATGAATTAATTCATCGTATAAAATTAATCATACAAAATGATTAATTTTAGGAAGAGGGTGCATTAAACTTTTTTCTGTAATTATTTGATGTAACAGATATCTTTTGCAATGAATATTTTGGAATCAACTTCCTATTTATAAAAATATATTTTATTTCTATTAAAGGCAATCAGTTTTTAAAAATAGTATTGTACGCAAAAACAACATTTTTATATAAAAATGCAGAAAACAATTTGAGGTTGGAATCAATGTAAACATGCATATGCACACAATGAAAAAAATTTTTTAAGATGATTTGTACTTCCATTTTAAAACATATTGATTTTATTTTAAAAATGTATTGTTAAATATGCAACAGCATTAAACAGCTCAAAAAAGAATATGCATAATATCATTGCAAACAGAATTTTTATACATACAATTATTAACATAATGAAAAATATTATAGTAAATTATACGAAAATATATCTTTGAAAGTTTATTAAAATAAGGAAATTAAAAAAAAAACAGCTGAAGTGGTCTTCTCAAAACATTCTGGAATTACCCATAATAAACTTGCCATGACATAGAATACTTTGCATGATTTGGCATGCAATGATTACATTAACTTTTTATGTGATTTTAGCATTTTTAATATAAGATAATCCATATCAAATTACCCTATTGTGACCATCCTTGACAATGTTTTGACGATTAATCCCTGACCAACAGTTAAAAGTATCCCAGAATAGAATTTGTGCACCAGATCAGTTTTTCTCAATCGACTGAAACAAAGATTTCTTATAGACACAACGCAAAAGCACTTATAGACAAAAAATCCTATACCTGATTTGATATATTTAAATTATTTGTTTAATTATCCCGTTTCCATGCTTCTGAAAATACAGAACTCAAATTTTGACAGACGCCTACACTGTAGATGTTAAATCTGAGAAGCAAATTTTATTGATCTAGCTCTATTCATTATATAATTATTATGTTAACTTATATTTGAATAACCAAACTTTCTCTGAATAGACTTTACTTTAGACTTTAAAAAAGATAGACTAAAATAAATAGCATTTAAAAATTTTATAAGAAAAACTATATATTTGGTGTATAGATCGTTTGCCGAATTTCACCCTGTTTAACTCAACGTGTTTTTGAGTTATCTTTGTCATAAATAGACAATTACATTTTCGAAAATTATGATTTTCGAACTGAGGGAAGTCTAAAACATGTAGATTCGTCAAACTCTTGAGTTCGGATTTTTTGACGATTACTTTACTTTCTCTATACTGTGTATACGAGAAAGTAAAAACAGTGCGAAAATTTGATAGGAAAAAATAATGTTTTTGAAAGTGGTGTGAAATTTTATTTGAACATTAATAGGCTCCGAAATTAACAAAGAAAATAATATTAAAATTTTGATTTAATTTTTAATTAAAATATTGTAAAGTCCTCTCTTAGTGAACATCCACTATGTAAATATAAGTTGGGTCACTCTAAAATTCTACTATCTGCCCTAAAAGTGACATTTTGAACGCTACGGAAGCAGATGGGGTATTAACCTTTAAGCACTATCGCATTAATATGGCGAATTTTGAATTGATGAATTGCAGAGATTTATTATTATCAATGGCTGTGACCTTAAATGATGGTTGTCCAAAAAAGAAATGCTAATGCGTAAATTATTTAGCTCCCTTCCAATGAAGAGGTCTTGGATAGGTCGATTAGAAAATTTTATTAATCTAAGTAGCCGATAAATTAATTTTTAAAAAATGCATATTATATGAGTAAAAATTATTAGGGCTTTCATATCTAATTATATTGAATTTTTAGAATAAAATTATTAAATATTACTAAATATTACTTTATGAATCATTAAATAATATTAAAAATTAAATTATTAAATTATGACTAAATTATTAATTATTAAATAACTATTACATAAAAATTTAAATAATCCCTTATCTCAATATATTGAAGCATTAAAAATTTGTATAATTTGATTTATTCCTCTAAACGTAACATAAATTAATAATTTTTATAGCTATATTTATTTAAAATTTATTGTTTTTCTGTAATTTATCATAATAATTCAATATTTTATTACAATAAAGAAATCTTTAACTATTGATTATGGTTAATTTTAAGAATTTTATTATTTTAGCAATTATTTATTTGATACATGTATTAAGAAATAAATAAATACATTCAAATTTTTATAAAGTTAAAGAAAGAAAATAAAGCATTAACTTGCTGAAAAGTTAGAAAATTATTGATATTTGAAACTAAATTAATGGTTTTCATAAGCGAAATCTCATAATGTTCGCTTACTAGGTCGACAAAATTATTAAATCCACCATTGCTGTAAGTTCTCTTACATTCCACTATGATGTCAATCCCAAAAGAGCGTTGTTTCTAGGATTAAATTGGAACAATGGATTTTACGAGTATCATGTAAGCATGAATTGACCGCATTATTTACATTTTTTGAAAAATCGTTTGCTCCATATAAAGCAATGGAGCAAAAGGAGAATCAAATTAAATAAAATCTCGTTTCAATCAAATTAACAAATGAAAAGAAATTAATTAATCTTTAGGAGAAAAAGAAACTCTATCTAAATTTGAATTCTTGGATAATTAAAATCAAAGTACTATTCTCACAAGCAATTACCGGAAAAGAAAATTAGACTTCTACTCCAGCTGAGTTAAAGGAAGTTTCCCACAATGTCACCGCAATGTTTATGTAACTCAACAACTTCGAGAAAAGTAAGAACATTCTAGAAGCTAAATTTGTCTCATCTCATTTGCAATGAGTCACTTCATTGAAGAGACTGAAATGAGGTTGCCAAATTGAGAATTGCCGCCAAAACACATTTCCTTGTCCCAGGTGTGGAAAGAGAAAGTTCGTAGGACGAGCGGGCAATGCTTTCCGGTTGCAGGAATCGGTAGAAGTGAGAGCCGGTCATGAGCTTCGAACGCTTCTTCTTATCCAGTTTTTATCTCCTGTGCTTTCGAAGCATCCTCAAAAATAGGTTATTTACCTTGACTTTCTTTCTATTCATCAGCTGCTTGCGGGAAGAAATATGGATTTTCTAGCCTTCAGGTTCCTAGTTTTCAATTCTGCTTATCTCAGTTCCGAAAAATATTTTGCAGTTCTTTTGTATGTCAACAAAGCAGCGTAATCGTCTGCACGTTCCAAGTTAGCGAACATATGTTTCCGAATAATGAACATGGTTAAAGCGAAGGGAAAGATAACGTTCTTATCAGAACACGGTTTTTGAAAGCGATGAAATAGTTCTTAGTAATTCTAATAAAAAGTAAAAGCAGTTAGGGTCTGAAAGAAAGTTTTTTTTTTGTTCGACCTATGAAATTTTAAAGAATAGAGTGTGGAAACACTGCATATACTTAGTAATAAGTAATTAGTTTTATTATTGAGAATTTTATCTTTCGCAAGTAGCAATCAAATGAATTTATGTATTTTATAGAATATTCCTTTGACAAAAATTTATTCATTAATAAAAAATCCATAATTTTACTGTAGTTTTGAAATGTTGCGTTGAATTTATTAAAATAAAAGATGCTATATTTTTTAAAAAAAACAATGCTCTGTATTAAGATTTTCTCATGAATCTGTGCAAGTCTTGCATGTAAAATTTGCCTTTAAATGTTGTCTTTTAAAACTGTTGCAATGTTTTTTACTGTCTGGTCTAATTTTGTCTCATAATTTTAACATTTTCAATCTTTTTAATGCATCCAAGTGGCAATTCTTATGTATTTCTAAAGAATATTTTTTTTTAACTTGGGCTTATTGAATAAGCCCAAGCTTTTATTTGCTTTGGTAAATCGGTTATTTTTTTAAAATTATTATATTTTTTATTGTACTGATTTCAAAACCATTTTTTTTTCGAATACATCTACGCAAACCACAAATTTTTATTTCATAATGTTTAGAATGAAGACATTTTGTTTTTCCTATTAACCATTATTATCAAATCATCACGATATAAAATTTTAATTCTGGATTTAATATCATGTGACCTAAAATAGAATGTTTTAATGGTGATTGTAAAATCTGCAGAAAATCAAAAACATTTTCATAAAAAACAAATACAGCGTTTATCAAATACAAATACAACATAAACCAAAAACGTTTTCAAATGTATGATTGTTTTCAAATGTGTTCACATTCCACTGAGTGCACGTTGCAATTTGCTCCATGAAATTTATTTTCGTGCGCTGTATTTGAATTCTGTTTTTAATACCAACTGATATTTATTTTTATTATACCTATATGTTTTTATTTTATCACGCGTTAAGTCAAGAAAGCATTAAGCATTTCAGACTAAAGAATTCTTTTAAACATCCTTCTGTTAAATTTGATTATTTCTTAAATTATAATCTAATCGCTTTTTATTTACGAGCATCAATCTGTAAAATTCGGAATTCTTTAAGTTACCGAGATCTAACGTTTGATTTTCATGCAAATAATAGTATCCATATGTTGAGATAAACTATGTTGTTTATTTGGAAGTATTAGAACCATTTTAATTAATATTAATTAGGGTTAAGGTCCTAAATTTTTAAAAAATGACTTGAATATAAAATTCTGAAAAATGTACGTCTTAAAATTATATGGAATTTGCTTTTCAATGTACATAAAAACTAATAAAAGCAAATAGCATGTGATAGATAGGTAAAAATAAAATAAAATTATACAAACATTCATGTCATTAATAGAGTTTACAGAATGATTCAAAAACTAAGAAGATTCTTTAAATCATTTATTTTAATCGTTATTAATGCACTACAATGGAAATTGCTTCATAGTTTTTCCTTAAGCATTCAAATTTACTGTGTATTTCAAAATTTTTAAGCAACCTAGTCATCAAAATTAAAATTATTTTAAAATTTTGGATTTAATGTAAGGAATAATTAATTATAAAATGATATAAAAAGAATAAAAAATATTTTTTGATACTTTACTTGACTCTTTTTCCATTGTACAAGAAATATAAATGAATGAAGAAAGTTTCTCTTCAAATTCCATTCATTCATAAGAAAACTATTAGATATGACTAGGATTCAAATATTTTTATTTATAATATTTTTAATGGAAAGACTATTTCTACAAAACATTTTTTAAGCAGAAAATCATTCAAGACTTTTTAAGTCAAATCATTTCGACCAAACGATTTTTAAAAGCAATCCGTTGTTAATTTTTTTGTTCAAAAGTCGTCTCATCTATTCAATTATACATTAATTTTTTACAAAAAAAGCCAGAAAGAAACATTTCAAGAAAATGCCATCAGTGTCACTGGAATGGTAAATTTTATATTTTAAAAATTCATAACATTATTTCAAGCACATTAATTTATTCCAAAATCACTTTGGAATAATTTAATCCAAAATCATTTTGGAAATTAATTTTCGATTAATTTTCAATTGATTGAGAAATATTGACTTTTGGTCTTTAAGAAATTAACAATATTTTGTTGTCGTAAATAATAAGAGTGCAAAGTTTAATTGAATTCGGTCTACTTGCTTAAAAACAGAAATGAAACAAAACATACTTAAAATAATTTTTATTTATATGAAGATAATGCTTTAAATGGCTTCCATGGATATTCTGTTATTTTTATAACTTTTGGACATCAGTTTGATATTTCAAATTAAGTCATCCTTTATTATTCATTATCTTCATGTGATTTTCAGTATGGTACTTCATGTAATTTTGAGTTTGATACTTTTCGAATTAAAGTATCAAACAATAAGTATCAGTTTCATTGCCTTCAGCAAGATGATTCGCGAATACGTAGAAAGAATTTCACTTAACAATGATCCTTGTATTATTCAAGAACTGTTCTTGAAGGTTGAAATAAAAGCACGTTAATATTGTAAATACGATATTTTAATTATTTATACAGAGGAAAAATATTTATCGCCTCATAGGTTAATTACATATTTTATTATTAATGATTACCATAATAAAACAATATATTTTATATTTTAATTACTCTTCTGTTATCAAAAAGATAAAAAAAGACAAGGTAGAATAGTATCAGCAACTAATTTCCTTTGGATATTTAATATATATGATTAATGTACTAAAAATAAAATATAATATTAAAAACAAGCAACTGCTGGAGACCAGTGGTATATTAGGGAATACTGATAGTGTTTAATTTCAGTTAAATATCTTATGTGTATGTGATGTTCATGATTTTCACAACCGAAAATTTCAAATTGTTACAGCCATGTTATTATAAAAGCGGTATGTCTGCTTTCCATAGAAATTGTGTTAATGATATTAAATTCTATTAAAAATCTGGTAACTCTTGGGTTTCATTTATGTTCAAAATTTTAAAGCATTCTTTCACTTTGATATTACTCATTCATAGATATTAAACAGGATAATTGCATTCCTTCTTTTTATTAAATTTAACTAACTTAAAGATATAATTTTTATAATTTTAAAATCGTGTGAAGATCGATTATGAGAAATAAGGTTTTCTGATATTAACACTGAAAAACGCAAAAATAATCCTTCATATTTAATAATTAAAGTTTCAAAATATTGTTTCAAGGTATGGTCATTTCCACTCTTCAGAGCTTATTTGAGCCAAATCTGAAATTTAATAGTCTGTCCAGTAGAATCAGTATTGGAATTATGCAGTTTGCAACCTTAGGCAGATCATATTAGGAGACCCCTCTTTTAATAAATTGGTTCATTTAGCTCATTATTTCAACACATTTTTTTAACTTAACCAAAGTGTTGAGAGTTTTTATTTTGTTTTATTTCAGTAACTTCATGAAAATGTATATAATATTTAGTAATCATGATTAATGTCTTAAGATCCCAGCTCCTCGACTCTCAACGATGGAGGTTTCAAACCGGTGAAGACAAAGGTCACGTGCTGTCCGAGGGGGTGAGATGCTTCTGAAAGGGACCAAGAGATAAGGATGGGAGATCCTGTAGGAAGGTCTTGTCGTTCTCCAGGAACGAACTTGATATAATCGAATGTTTTTTTTATGTATATTCTGTAAGTATAGAACTAATACAATAATCAAGAATATGATTGTTTCTGGTACTCATTTCTATACAAAGTACACTATGGGAAACGATGTTTAACGAGATGAGAGTGGATTTAAAAACTGCCACTTAAGATAAATGGATTAAATGCGACACCAGCCATCTCGAAAGTGACTCTAGCAGTACACGCTACACTTGGAGAGAGGAGAGGAATTTTACTATGACCATCGTGATGAAAGCCTTAATATAAACCAAGATGCTTGTCGTTTATAAAATCTGCATTAACAAAATAAACGTAACGACACAGAATAGGAGTTTGATCAATTATGCAAGACAAATTCTTAATATCACTCTAAAATTTTATAATTAATTAAATTTGTATTTTGTGCAAATGTATTTATTCAGTGCACATACCACTAATATGATTTTAATCCGCTTGTCTGGGGTCAAACTCAAAAACAATAATCCTATGTATCTGAGTATTTGAAAGTTTCTGAGTATTGTGAAATTTTATTGGTCTACTTTATAGAAGATCAATATACTTACACGCAGAGATATAAGTTCATTTTTCTTCATTATTAGCAAGAAGATATACCCATCTAGACAAATATATTAACACTCTCTCAGATACTAATGTCACAGATTAACTAACGAAGATAGTTGTAAAAAGAAATCTCATATGCATTGACATTAAGAAATAAAAAATATATATTATTTTTATTAGACCTCAATTGTAAATATATTCCAACATTAAAATTTTTGTTTGCATGCAAGGGTTTCTTCTGTATATAATAACTCATCACTAAAATCGGTTTGAATCTATCAGTGATCCATTTTAAAAAATGCATTACCAAATACAAAATAAAAATAATGCTGAAAGGAATTATTAGCACTAATCTTCAAAATGAAGTGAGAATAATATTAATTAGCACAAATATAAGAGCTGAAGTCACCCATTTTTATTGCAAACCTCCTCTCGTTAACTTTTGCTATAATCCAACATAAAAATAATTTAAATAAATGTGAAGTTTATGATTTCATAGCTAATTTTTGTTCATTTCTAATTTTCATGATGCATATCTTGTTTGCACTCCGATAAGTTAACAAATTTACGCTTAAAGAAAAATCTCTCTCAATAGTAGAAAGTCAAAACAAGTTTGGATTTCGTATCCGAAAATGACAATGTATAAAAAGGCGAGGATAATTTTAATTCTTCTCAGCGTTTCAGATGGTAGCGGGCGATTATATACACTGACAGAAATGAGCATTTCTGAAACTTGACTTTTTTCCACATTTTCACTTTAAAAATTATTTTCAGCATTGCAAAAACAAAGCACTAATTTCTGTATGATCTATTTATTTGTCAATGGCCATAATAAAATATTATTTAAAAACAAACAGGAAATATTCATATTTCAAAACAAAGACAATATTAAAGCACTTATCCAAAGTAGAAATCATTCACCTTAAAATTACGCAAGCTTTTTAACTGAAAAATATCCTACTGCTAACAGTGCGATTATCTGTCAACTTGTCCCTTCTCTGCGATATTATTCAAACTCTGCGAAAAACGTCATAACAAACGAGATTTGCTCCGCCTCCTTGTCCGGGTTTAGTTGTCTTTGAATCAGATTAAGTTTTGCCAATGCTTGAATGAATTCCTTTGGAAAAACAAACCCCAAAGGCGAGACATCGTCGTTTCTTTTTTTAAAATAAAGTTGCCAAAGCTGCAAGCAGAAGCCATATAACAAAGGATGGTAATCGTTTGATATTAGTGGCTTCGGTTGACTGAAATTCCAACTGAATCAGCATTATTTGAACAGTATTCTTATTTGGATTATTACTTTTTAAATAAAATGGTCGAACTGAACTGCTTAAGGAAAAGGTAAGCAAAATTTACTTTTACTGATCTTTATTTTGGAAAATTCTTGCTCTCTTTCAGTTCCTGCTATTAGTTCACAAAATGTATAATTTTGTGAACTAATAGCAAATGTATAATATAAAATTTTAACAAAATGTATAAATAAATAAATAATTTATACATTTTGTTAAAATTTTCAATCATTAATAAAATACTTTTTATTCATCCACTGAAGTTCAAATACGTTTTTTAAAACTTATGATGAATAACAAACATATAGTGAGTATTTCTTTAATTAAAAATTTAATTCATTTTTATTAATTTAAATGGAATTTTACAGTTTGTAATGAAAATGGATATCAATAGGCAGTAGCTCAATTGGGAAAATGCAAGGACTTCAATGTTTTTCACTTGAAGATAAAGAATGCTGGTTCAGTTCTTGCGAAAATCAATAATTTTTGGGTACTTAATAATTTTTTAAGATACTTAACTATTTAATAAAAAGTAACTAGAATAAAAAAAATAACATATTTTTTTAGTTATGTTGACCTAAGTAGAAATTGAGTTAATTTTTTTATATTGCTTATAACTAAATAAAGTAAAAAAGCACTAAAGTAAAGTAAACATTTGCTTATAACTACTTAAAGCCTTTTTCTATTTACTCTCATGCTGACAAAGTTAATATAAGACCAACTCGGGCCTGATTTCACCATGGCAAAATTAAATGTAAAATCAAAAATTAAAGTATTGACAGATAAACTGTAAAATGAATATAGCAGATTGTTTCGGTTAACTTTATTAAATTTTTTTTATATTTAAATTCTTCAGATTTTTATTTTCTGAAATGGTGTGATAGCGATTTAGTCATTTTTCATACAGTGTTTAAACAAATTCCATCTGAATGTCTCACAAATTTATTGTGTCTATATTTTTCAAGCAATTTTATTTCTATGTCTATTTTTATCACAAGCTAGTAAAACTCACATGATGCTGCCCGTGACAGGACGAATTCCAGAGAAATCAAAACCGTAATAACGTAAAATAAAGCCATGAAAACGAAGCAACGTAGTAGATAATATTTTGATACATTTATTTAACGTCGTGACTGTGATATCGATTGATGAAATGCAGACGATAAATATAGAAGAAAATAACTAAATTGTAAATGTTCTGAAAAGAATAACGGATATAATGAAATTAGAATGTTTGCTGGAAGCGATGCTGTCAGAATTTCAATTAAATAAAATAGTTTTCTCGAATATTCATTTCCTAATTTGGTTTGTTTTTAAATCTGTTAAGATGTAAAATTATTCTTTATAAATTATCAGAGAATGAATTGGATTCATCAAGAAAATAATTAATTAAAATTCAATTAAAAAGGGATATTTCTGTAGTTCTTGTTTTGAATTCGTGAAAGCGATCATAAGCAATTTGATGTTAACATTTTTTATTTTTAATCTGTACATAAAAGCAAATATTGTATGCATATATGAGAGAGTTTTTAAAGTAGCGAATCAAATCTAATACACTTAAGCATTAAAAATTTGAAACAATAATAATAATAATGGAATTAGAATAATGAATATAGAAATTTTAGTTCTAATTCTTAAACTCTTAGGAAAAAGTAAATACTTTTAAGTTTTAGGAATTCTTTAATTTACGTCAGAAACGCAGTTAATCTCTTAAGAACGATAGTTATTTCTTCTCTTCTATGTTATTCTGACTTTTCAAAAATCATTAGAAACAATACAGCTTTCAAATAAGCGTGAAATATCCAAAACAATACAAAATATAAAAAAAATCTACATCACAGTTTAATACTTTCCTTTGAGGTAAATATGGTTGCTATTACAACATTCTATCGGAAAATAGTGGTATATATGCAACTGTTTTAACTGGATACTGTAAACATTCTCTCAAGTATGCATACAAACTAATAATTGCTTATGTAAGTTCTGATAAGAATCAAAAACATAAACAAAAGTTTACTTCGAAAAGAAAACAATTTGTTTTGTACATATTTACAAGCAAACATCCACACTTCTTTTTGAAGTAATAATTTTCTTAATATTTACAAGGTAATTATCTAGGAATTATACAGAATGTCATTGTAATTCTACTTGTAAATCTGATTTTCTTTTTTTTTTCCTTCAATTTAAAATTACATCCGTTCTAATTGCCTTCGCTTGCGTCATCATACTTAATAGTTACAACCAACTAAGCTCTTCAAGGTCAGGCCAAGGTTGTATTAATTATTTGTCTCCGTTTGTAAAAATATCGTGCCCTTAAATAAGATGATCGAAAATTATGAATTTTCAATAGCAATTTCTCAGTTAATTTGTTGCATCAATTAATAAGAACAGTAAAAAAAAATGTCACCGAACATAGAATTTCCTCTAATTAACTTTAATTCTAATTGAATAATAAAGTAAATCCGTTTCAATATATTTTTAGTTTTAAGAAATTATTATTTAACATTACATATTTTTCTTTTTTCAAAAATCATTCTAGATAGTACTGAAAAAGATTAAAACTTAAATTAATTACACAATATGACCTAATGGTGAGTTCAGACGTTTTGCGTACCGAGACATTGCATATAATTAAGTTCTTACTTTTTAATAAACTATTCGGCTTATTTTTAACCAATTTTTGCTTTAATCAATATGATAATAATTTATTTTAATCTACCATTTTACTTTAATACTCTCCTCAATGTGTATAGAGCCTGATACTTGGTGGTAAGGTCTCGGTTTTGGTATCGAAGAGTTTCAGGTTCGTGACCTGATCCCACCGAAGAACCATCGTGTAAGCTAGCCTGGTGCTCGTTAAATGCGTCCGAACCAAACGTCTTCCTGTTGATGTGGTGTGCATAGCTCAGCTGTAACCATCGTCATTAGACTGCTGCTCAAAATTATGAGGTCCATCCCCAAATAGCCTTATTGTTGCTTTATATTATGATATAAATAAATTAAACTCAACGTATATAAGTTATTATTTACTATAACATTTGATTGTGCAGTATTGCACTTAGTGCACAATATTATTTAGGCAAACGCTTGATATTAATAAAATCTTCATAACAAAGTAAATGTAACTCGGTCTTTATATTTACAAAGTATTAATTTTGTCGAATGTTTTATAATATTAAGAATTTACTTTTACTACAATACTAGCTGGTACCCGGCGCGTTGCTGACGCCTAAGAAATAATCTTGGAAATATCGTTTGGAATTTGATAATAGTTATCTTGTTTAATTAAGAATGATATTTATTTTTGCATTGGCAATGAATACATTCATTGAAATTGAACTATATATAAAGACGAAGCATAAATAGCATTTACTCTGTCTTTATTATTCTATTCTATAAACAAATATTCATTTTTATTCATTAGATTTGTTTATTCTTTTAGAATTGTAAAACTCGGTGTTCTTTCAGAATGGCAATGAAAAATATTTATTGTATCTCGTGATTTGTTTAATATTCGTACAGAATTCTCAATATAAAAAAAAATTCTTTTTTGATTAAAATATTTTTTCAAAAATTGATTAAACATATAAAAAATATTTATGTCTTTAAATCTTTAATATAGCTGGAAAGATAATTTTTTGAAAACTAAGATGGTGTAAAATTATTTGAACTATAATATTTTCGGAAGTGACTGCAAAAAATGATAGAATGTTATTAAATTTTTGATTAAAATTTCAAACCTACGTTTATGATTACCCTTAAAATTTCTCGCATAATCTATTATAAAACTGTTACCTTAAAGAACGACATTTACACACAATAGCTCCGAAATATTAACGTCTAGCTTGAATTTAGCATCTTTACTAAATCTGTGTTGACGATCCATTTGGTGGTTAACATATGGTCAATAGATGCGGTAAATAGATCTATAAATAATTTTTATACTTTAGATGGTTGTATTAGACCTATAACCATAATAAACTTCGACAAGCAATATGTTGTCGAAGTTTAATCGGAATTGGATGAGTGCATAAGAGACATACAGACAAACATTCATTTTTATTTATATAGATTGCACATTAGGTAATTTTATTATGCCTATAACCACCCCGTAACTGCAAATAATAAGTAGTCAAACTTTTATTGTATATATAGTCATTCCGAGTGGATATGAATCCCATGACATCAGAGCGTTATTATTAATTTGTTTGGTTTATTTTCAAATATTTGCGGAATGTCACTTTTTGTACACCAGCGGGTGACCGAGCTCCGCTCGGAGAAAACAGGTATCGAAGCTAACTCGAAGATTTAACTTTTCAATTGTGATTTATCAAAACAATACATGCCATAAGAAAATTTGTGAAACCATTGGAGAAAAGATAACCAGTTAAAGTGCACCATTGTAAACTATTCTAAACAAAGTTGGAGTTTGGAAAGGGAACTATTCTATACAAAGGTAAAGATTGAAGTGTGTTGAAGTTCAATATTTTTGACAAATTTATTTAGAAAAACCAAACATATATACATACATAAGAAACATATTATAAACCTATAACAGCATAAACATAAAACTTTATTAGTTCGCCATATTGGCTATAGATGGCAGCACGTTACCGCTTGAAAATTTAAGTAGCCATTATGGCGAACTAATAAAGTTTGAAAATATCCTATCTGTAACTCTGAACTGCTCGACCGTAGCGCTTCAAAACCGGCGCCAATCGATTCCTCGAGGCCAAATCCCCCAGGTCCCCAAGTTTACCGGAGTTTATTAATTCTGGGGCGATTTTCGACTTGGCAACCATTCCTCGTATTACAGTATTAGATTTTACAAAAAACAAATTGTTGAACAGAAACCTTGGTCTTTCGCTTTCAAAAATGGCAGAAAATCGTGCAATTAAATATTTGACGAAATGACTCAAAAAGTTTTGAATTTTTGAACAACATCCATTGGAAATTGGATTAAAAATATTTTCAAAAATTGCTAAAAATTTTCATGAACTTGAAATTAATATCACTAACACAAATTAACTTTTTAAATTTAGAAAATGATGTAAAATTCGTTTTTATGCTGTAATACTTTCTTAAATTGTTATCAGACAGGTTGTTTTTTGCTTAATTATAATTTTAATAAAATTTGGAAAACCTAGAAATCGCTTTGATTCGCGATTCCAATCTTTAAGTTTCTCAAATTTGATAAATTTTAGTCAAACTGTCTGACCTGTAAAGCGCCAACATACACATTCATCTTCATTATCAATAGAGGTTAAAAGCATCCATGATTAAAGATTATGATATTGGACAAAATATCTTCAGTGAATTCAAAATCATAATGAAATTACAGATAAAAGCATCAGTATCTATACATAGTATAAAATGAAGTCTACTTCCTGAAAGCGTCTGTTTATTTGAACCTCAAAAACTCTAGAAATAGTTAACGGACATTAGTGATATTTATGCCATTTTGTAGAACACTTATTGGGGAAGGTTTTAGTACATTAAAGTCACACCAAAGTAAAAAAAACAATTTTATAATTCCGATTTTAATTATTTCGCGCAGACGCGGAAACCTCAAATTGCGCATACGCAAATAGCAAGAGCTGTGGTATGCATAAGAGATACGTTTCTTTGATTACGACTGATTTTAAGCAACTATTCAAATCTTTCTGCGCTCAAAAGAAGGAAATCCACCCTTGTCCGAAACACATTAAATGCCAAAAAGCTTCATTCTATAAAAATTGCTTTGTTGCTATTTTTGGTAATTTCTAAATATATTTTACGTTTGTTTGATGTTGCGTAACATGCCCATGTCATATCGGGTGGAGGTTAAACTTAATTTTAAAGCTAATTTTTCGTCTTGGATGCTATACTACGGGCAATGCAGTGCGGATACTGCTAGTAATATACTATTTTACAAATTTACATTACAAAGTCTGTTATGAAAGCTTTGGAGTTCGTTCAGTTTTACTCTCTGTGAATTATACACATTTACATATTCTTAGTGGTACGCCTGACGTTTATAAAATGGTTGTTGGTTCCATTTGGTTGATTCGCATTTGTATAATAGCGCTCAATTACTCTTATTATTCATCAATGTCATATTAAGGTCGTCAAGCGTATGTACCTGTTACAACCGCCTAGCAACAGCACTTAGCATTGCCGGAAGAAGTAATTTGATAATCATTGAGTTTAAAATGGATGGAAATCTGGCTAAGTCAGTCAATCTCTTTTACTTAAGCATGTTAAATTGTTTTATGTTCTACCAGTTATCATCTAAAAAAGTTCGCTCAGGGGAAAATCTTCGTCAAATGAATATTCGCCAAAATTGGTAGCCAAATTCCTGGCTTGGCAGAATAAACAATTGCTTAGGGTTGTCAGGTTGAGAAGGTATCATTATAAGCAAAAATATTACCTTTCTGAGTTGTTAAATAATAATTTGTAACAAATAAAAATTCTGTTAATTTTTAGATTAGGATAACATTTATATTTTATAAATTAAGTTTCGATAAATTGCGTGACGCTGAATTTTCTTTATTAAAGTATTTATATATATAAAGCGTCTGCTTTAATGATATGTTGCATAAATATGGCTGCCACAAAATCGTTCCCTTGCGCCAAAAAACCCCAACTAACTAACTAACTAGCCACAAAATCGTAAAAATAAAAACATATTCACGAATGTAATGAATGAATGTTAAAGAAATTTTTAATAAAATATTAAAATCATTATGACGTTCATTAAGTTAAAAATATGTTGAAATTATTAATCTAAATCGTACAACTTATTAAAAGAGGGTGATTCATAATATGTTACGACAAGAGCATAAAACTTGCGCTGGTCAAAATTGGTTGATATAATTTTATTATTTTCTGACTGCCTTCGGAGGCCACCTTAATTTCTTCCCGATGGCGTGGTGAGGAAATTTGGGGACGGAATGCCAGCTCAGGTGCCGTTCTTGTCATCTGAACACAGCTCAAAATTACGATGACCCTCCCAAAATAGCCCTAATGTTGCTTTAAAACGGGACTTTGATATAATATACCAAACTAAACTTGGCAGCCACCTTATTTTGGTAAATTTTGATTGAACTTATTGAATAGTATTTTTATGGTTATCATGGTCTTCTTTGTAATTTGGGTGAGGTAATTTTAAGCTGGGTTGATAATTCCTTTCCTCTATTTTATAAGCTCTGCATCATTTTGTTCATTTTCTTCATCGACCTGCAAATATTTATTATCCTGCAATCTTTTTGTATCAATAACAATTAATATCGTTTTATTTTTTTTCAGTTGTTTTTGAAATAACAACAAAAAAAAATATTTAGTTTTGTTGTTCAAACAAATAAAAATTGTATCTGATTGTTAAGAGCAGTAATAAAAATTATTTTGAATTAAAGTTATTTAAAGTAACAGAATTTTAATCATTAAGATTAATTTGGCGTCAGGCGCAATAATCTCACAAAAAATTTCATTTTCAACGAAATGCAACAAAATTTCAGTTTTAAATGATTCAACTTAAAAATAAAATTGAATTAAATCAATTTACAACAAATTATTGTGGACACAAATTTAAAAAGTATATACTATGAAATAAAAGCGGAAGTGAAAATCCTATTTCAGATTTAATGTTCAAAAAAAATTATTTTTAAATATTAATTTTAACGTAGGCAAAACGATGTAATTGAATTTTTCGATGAACGAGTTTGAATTTCATAATATTTAAAATCATCATATCAATGTAAATTAAATTTCAGGAATTTATTAAAAGTAAAGATAAACACTCTATAGAATTGAAAATCAGTACCATTACATAGCTAATTTTTTCATTATTAAGATAATGAAAAATTCTTTTGTGAAATTCATAGTTTGGGATAATATGATCGTCCATTTCCATAGAATGGCATAGCAAGTATCTGTCAAGTGACAATTTAACTTTTTTTTTTACTCTCGATTTAACGTTATATTTAATGCCTAGTTCTTGATTTCTTTTGAATCTTTCGACTTAATGAAGTATATTTGAAGAACGAGCAGCATTTATAGTATAATAATTTTATTTAATTAGCAAAGTTTTGAATTAAGTGTTTTTATAAAAAGCTGAATAAATCAGTTTGTAACGTTAGAATATCAGAAGGTTTGCATTTTATCGTTGCCATTCCATATTAAGTAATAAAAGCGAGTTTTGTGCCATGATTGTTAATGTCTTATAAATATAGATACGTATTTTTTTTTTGTAGTTGATTACTCCCTCTAATTATGACCCAGGAGGTCGGGCCGCGGGGGCCTGGTGGTAAGGTCTCGGCTTCGTAATCGGAGGGCTTTAGGTTCGAGACTCGATTCCATCGAAGAACCTTCGTATGAGGGGGTCTCTTGCACGTTAAATCTGTCAGGCCAAACGTCCTCTCGCTTGTGTGGCGTGGTGTGGAGAGGAGGGATACCAGTTCAGGTGTCGTCCTCGTCATCTGATCGTGGTTTAAAATGACGAGATCCGTCCCAAAATAGTCCTCGTTTTGCTTTAAAGCGGGACGTTAATATAACTAAACTAAACTAATGACCCAGGAGCTAAAATATCTAGACCTTTACAGATAGAAATATATATCTGGTTCCAAAAATACTTTAAATGAAGCAAATAATTTTATCAATGTATTTGAGTAAATAAAAATATGTTTAAAAAGTTTGTTCAAAAAAATTACACAATCTATATTCTTACATTGACCCTGTAGTAATAGTCATATTTAATAAAATATTTTCGGCACACTAACATTTTTAACCAGATAATTTCTACTTCAATTAAGAATTATCTTAATAAACGATTTTCACAGCTAAATTCGGAAGTTTTAAGAAAAGCTTTTATATGGTCGTATGGAAACAGCAACTTAACGTTAATAATGTAGATTTATTTCGATAATATAAAGAGATATGTCAATTCTACATTTAATACTCACTTCTTTGTTTGAGTTAATATTATGTCTTATTTTTTAATCTTTCTATTCAACGCATCTCATATCATTAGTTTACCTCAGTTTCAAGATTTTATATTAACCTTTTAATGCTTAAAAGCTTTAAATCTTAACCTATCTTATACTATAATACGAGGAATGATTGCCAAGTCGAAAATCGCCCCAGAATTAATAAACTCCGGTAAACTTGGGGGTCTGGGGTTTTTGGCCACGAGGAATCGATTGGCGACGGTTTTGAAGCGCTACGGTCCAGCAATTCGGAGTTACAGATAGGATATTTTCAAACTTTCAAACTTAAAAAGGTTAATTAAAATCTCTGCTTCAAAACTCTGTTCAGTACCTTAAAAAATATGCACAAATGAACTGTCTCATAGATTTAAAGTATTATAAAAATGATAAAATACTTAAATAAGGTAAAAGAAACCGCGGTCCATGAGTCATGTGAGAATATGTTGTTTTTCTGTCGAATTGATACCATGCGACTTTAAGAAATAATGTTCTCTCGTGATAACTTAAAATTTGCAATAGCAGATGTCGGTTTTTGACTTTTTTTAAAAAATTATTTGGTAACTAGGCTAATAATATATTTTTAAACGGCATGCCAGAGGCCTCCTTATCTATTCGACCCTAAGAAAATTATCCAGTCCTCTTAGTCAGAGTCCAGCCAATGATGATACTTTTATTCGATTAATGTCATACATGCTAACATTTCTGGAAATCATTAATCATCATTTCGCAATGTTATTAACCCTAGTTCTTTAACAAAGTAACGGAATAAGTTGTTCTCAGAAAACTGTTGGTAAACAGCGTCAATGGTGGCATTAAATTTTATCTTGATAAATACCCCCGAACTAAGTGGAAGTTGTGCATCTGGCTAGCATCATTTTGTGGAAGAGAGATGATTTTTTTAAGTACCCATAAAGCATACTCATAAACAAACGCAGCGACAGTCCACTGCATCCGTTAATTTCCCCCGAGGTTTTATTTTCATCTGTTTATGAAAGCGGACCCCAAATATAATCTCGCCAACGCCTCCCGGCTTCCGCGTCCCGAGAGTGGCCTCGAAAACAAAAGAAGCAAATGGCCCCAGCCTCGAAATAACGGTGAAAGCCTGTTCAGGCATAGCGGAAGCTGTTTCTCGAAGGTCGGAAGCAGTTCGAGCTTCATTTCCTCCGCATCCAAACAAGACTTCCCGCTCGCTGGCGAGCATTAATCACCAGCAGGAATGCGAATGAGTTTTTATCAGTGGCAGACAGTTTTTTTTTTGTTTTGTTATTGTCTCGCTTTGTTTCGTTTTTTGGTGGTTGCTGTTATTACTGTACTATTAGAAAGGTGTAGTATTGGAGTGAAGTGAAGTGGAAAGGAAATGACACAAGAAAAGTGTAATAATTAGCATATTTACTGTAAGCTGATTATTATCTGCAGTTGTTAATCTCTAAGTGTTGTTGAAAAAAACTTCAGTCACAAATTTAAAAAAAAAAATAGATATTTTTTTAATTCGCACATTACTAATTTTTCTCCTGCATTTGCTTTATATGAAAAAAAAAAGCACTATAAGTGAAAAAAAAAACTTTGATATTTTTGATATATCTGAACATTTAGAGCTCTCTAAGTCTGAAAATTGGACCACACTCGCATTACGCGCAAACATCTTTTGTTTGGTCAGCTTACACCAATGTGCTCAGACTGCAATGTTAATCGAACATTTTTACCCATTTTGATTCAGTGTCCTAAATTTTATTCTCATCGTATACGTTTTTAATTCGTTAACAATGTAGATGCGTGTATTGGTGGGATAAAACCGTCACAAGAATGAATCTTTAAGAACAATAAATTTTTTTTATATGAATACCATAAGGATTTTAAACATTTTCATGGCATCTTTTCCATAATGAAAGTCCTTATTTTAAGACCTCTGTCCTTTAAACTTATTGTGCTTTGCTTTTATTAGAGAAAAACATTCTCTGTATTTTAACCTCGAGGAATTATTTTCTTTAGAAGATAATTTCGCACTATACACATACTACCATTTGTTTTAGCGCAGCATGGTCAGCTTTGGCCTTTGCGCTTTGAAAATCCAAAGATCCAATCCAATCCTGAGTTTGATAAATGCATTTTTGCAATTATTTTGGTTTGTCTATAAAAATAATTGAAAAATGCGGTGAACTGAAGAGATGAAAGTGGTTTGTGAACTTTATATCGTACCTGCATGAAATTTTGGGTAAAACTTATTAATGAGCTGGTTCTCTATCGGTCTGTACATTTGCATGTCTATAAATAGAGTTAGTGCAAGAAAATATATCGACTAGGTTAAATAAAACATGGTATGTAATCTTGTTCCTAAAATTGCAGCACTGCAATACATATTGTTTTTGATCGGTTTAATAGACATCTTTAATAAATCTTCAGTTTTCTTCACATAAGTACGAAGCACAAAACATACGTGCCGGTGTCCTGACATATGGATAGCTCGTTTTCCCAGTGATCTGAACGTCTTGGGTGCGAGTTCCGGTTCGGGTATGGTTGTTCAAAACATGTGTTCTATCTGTGGGATGTGTAACTGTGTCTTTATTGGGAAGATAGTAAATCTAAATACTAACAATTCAAAGCTTTTTATTTACAACGAAAAATGAATTTTGCATTGTATAGGAGTAAGTGTTTTAGTTATGCGTGTTATTCAAATTCAAGCAATATTAGTGTGACTTCTGTTTTTGCTGATTAGATGACAAATAACTTATATTAGGATAGTAAGATGCTCCTTTTGGCAGAATGCATACTGAATTGGAGTCATCTGCCGAATGGTTTCTAAGCGAGTCTTTAATATTATTTATCTCTGAAAATAATTACTTGCAGGCACAGGTGGATGAAAATATGCTTAAAATAGCGTGTGCCAGTTTCTTCAAACAGTTACTTGTTTGAATCGAATTTCATGCTTCCCAAATTTCGTTATTGGTATTTTTACTTATGTTGCTTATTAATCTTTCTGTTTCCATTAATTCCAACTATTGCCTTGTTTCAATAAATTTTTGAATTCATATTGAATTAAACGAGAAATCAATCAGTTGAATTTCAAATTCTAATCAATTGGGACAAGTTCAATTTATCAAATGAAGTCACATCAGGGTACATGATAAACTTCAGCGTTTTCAATAATTCTTTGAACTGAAAAAATATCACTGATAATTCGTTGATTGAAGAATCAATTGCGGATATAACTTCCTCAATGACTTTTTCTTCATCTGGTTTCTCATGTACTGAATCTTTCATATTTTTTTCCAAGTTTACGAAGTCCTTGTAGTTTTTTTTTGTAATAATATTTCTGAAAACATGCAGTTTAGAATCGAAATCGCTAATGAGATCCATCATGAGATAATTAGTGTCTTGAAGTTAGTGAATAATTCAGTGGTTATTTGTGACTTGAAACGTTATGTTCAATTCATTGAAACATTGGCATATCTTTGTAAAAAACACCAATTTTGATACACGCAAAGCATCAAATTACTGTGGGTATCGTTCCATTTTCCTCTCATTTTGCAGAAAAATTCTGATTTCTTTCAAGCAGCCAACAAATCTTTGAAGTACGTTTCCCTGACTCAACCAGCGGACATTATTGTGCCATTAAGCCAGTATGCATTTAATTAACTTCATTTAACAAAACACTAGACTGCCTCTTATTTAAAGCCTGCTATGATATGAGGTTGACTATTTTTGTGAGTAACGCCAATAAACTATCATGAAATGTTAAATCATAGCACACGAGGCGAGTTAGTGAGTAATGCAGTGTAATTCAAGAATTGAATGTCCTATGTCTAAAATAAATAAATTCTTTTTGTTGTTGTTGTTCACTACATTTGGAGCAGTTAATTTAAAGAATTCTTTTCAAATCAATTTCTTTCTCAACAAGAGAATTTTTAACAACCTCTCAGCCTTAAGGTGAATTCAGACAATCATTGCCTCTCTGCTGTTGTCCCTGTATGGTCCTCTTATGAACAGTTGAGACAACGTCGTTGGGGCAATGACCAACGGCTATCCCGACGGGACAACCATTTTCCATTGTCCTGTTGCGGTCACGTGATTTTCCGGAATTAGGCGTGATTTTCTATTGCGCGCAATTTTTATAATCGTGTGAACCCACCTTAACATATTTCCTAAACAGAGTGCGAGACAATACGAACCAATGATTTTGCCCGATTTTCTTCCAGACATGAAGTAGTGTAGGGAATGGGAATATGCCACCTCGACCAATCACTCGCATTTGTTCGTAAAGCTTCACAGTGCTCGTAATACTTCAAAGTGTTATTTTGAACTAAAATCGAAATCGTTTTGAGATGTGTCGTACCCAAAATATTGTGTCGCATGCCATTAAAGACACACGTGCCGTTGGTTTGCCATCCCTGGTCTAGAGTACAGATTTCCATCAAATTTTTATTTAAATCTGATAAGAATTGATCGTCGGTCAGTCTGCATTTTCACAAGCCCGTAAACTCGATAATTTGAAAATGCAACAACTTGGATACATAAAATTTAATAAGTGCTCTTGTCGGCAAAATTGTAGGACCAAATCAAATTTTGGATCCAGGTGATCAAAGTGAAGATATCTAAAATGTATATATTTGTTTCGCCGTTATATTACGAAGCATGAAACGTGACATATTGCGTCACAAAACGGGAAGTATGGAGGGGGGAGGCTAACGGACTACCGTGACCTTCGAGGTTTTGCTCTTCCTTTCTTACAGTATCTTATCCGGCTGTATTTTCAAGGATACGGCAGAAACGCAGATGAAAAAAAAGGTCTCTAATTATTTATGTGTACTAGAAAATGGAAAGACTGATTATTTAAGATTCTAATTCAGCATAATAAAATAATTCGTTCTTTCCAAAACTTTATTGCAAATTTTATAAGAGTGACATTTGAATAGCATGGAAAACTCTTCGTATGAATTCAGATTTTTTAAAAAATCTGCAAACTTTGCAAAATACATGAATTTATTTCATATGTCATTATTTTTTAGTTAGAAACCTTTTTCCAAAAAATATATTAAAAAATCTTGTGATAATATTCCATTTATAAAATCCGAGCGAGAGTTTCCAAGCTCATATTAATCGAAGGACATGTTTCTTTTTTATCTTTAAGTGTAAACGCTCCGATATGCAAATCAGGACTTT
The DNA here is from genome assembly GCA_026543055.1 of Argiope trifasciata. Taxonomy (NCBI): domain Eukaryota; kingdom Metazoa; phylum Arthropoda; class Arachnida; order Araneae; family Araneidae; genus Argiope; species Argiope trifasciata. The sequence continues at coordinate 485,961 of JAPMOQ010058490.1, read as the reverse complement.
CATTTTCGAATAATCGGAGATTGAACTGCAGTAAAAAAACTTATCAAAGTTGGAAAGTATGTTGCAATGTTAATTAACAATGGCAATCTAAAGTATAAATTTAGATATCAAAACACTGGTGTCTTGTAAAAAGTACATAGTACAAAAGTCACTTGAGTTCGAAGAGGTCCCACAAAGTCAATGCATTTTTTTAATAAAGTATAATTCGATTGTGTAATTATCTGTGTATTAAAATTCATCTTCGGTTCGTCCAAAGCTCGAAAATTTATAATATTAGTAGCAGGCATCTGACGCGTTACTGCCTCAGAAGAAAGAATATTTGAAATATCATCTGAAATAGCTATCTTGTTTAATTCGGTGATATTTACTTACGAATGACATTTATATTCTTGAATGTATTAATAAATACATTCCCCAAAATTAAATTACGAATAAATGAGATATATAAATAATATTTATTTATAGTTCATTAATTTTTTATTTAACTCATTTGCATCATCAGCGTATATATACGCTCAATTGTCCTAGTCACTATCACTGGAGCATATATATACGCTGCATCATATTATATGCTATGCATTTATGAATATATACTATATACATATCTACATACTATATACATACATACATACTATATACCTATGTGCATCCCACATTTCAAATATTACCACACTGAACAAAATTACTAACAAATAATGCTCAAAAATGATTTTTTTCTTCTTTTCTACAATTTTAAACCTAAATATGAAATAAAAAAATTTCCGTGATATGGGCCTTTTTTTCATATTCTCAAATGCAAATGGGTTAAGCATACTTTAGGGAGATTATATATATATATATATATATATATATATATATATATATATATAT
>JAPMOQ010058490.1:456580-484991 GCA_026543055.1 Argiope trifasciata | reverse complement strand
ATATATAATGTCTTCAGCAAAAACAAATAAATTTCTTTGCTATCCGACTTGTAAGCATCCTACGTAGAACTGGCCATATGGAAAACATGGATTTTCTAAGTTAAAAGCAGTAAGTACAACAAAGTTTTATTGCAATTGGTTGAACGATACGGCAGCCCATAAAACACGAAGAAATGAAGATACATTTTTATATATTAGATATAATAATTATACTATGCATATAATCTTTTCACAAGTGCAGGCAATAAGTCGGCGAAGTTTTATTACAATCAGTTGAAAGGTACGGTAGAGTATAAAATACGAAGAAATGAAATTTTTTAAATCTATACTTATAATAAAGCTCAATGTGTGTGTGTGTGTGTGTGTGTTGGCGCTCTACAGACCAGACCGTTGGACCTGCAGCTTCCAAATTTGGTACATGTATACCTTGGAGGTCGGGAATGTGCACCTAGGAGCCCTTTTTTCGAATTTTTAATTAGAATTTGAATTAATTAAAATTCAAGCGAAATCTCGATGATTTTCCGCTATAACTTCCGAAAATATGATCGCACAAATATGATTTTTACATCAATTTAAAGATTAAAAAAGTAGCTTTCTAATGGTATCACTGTTTTAATGTATAACTTAAGCTTCTATTTTTAACGAATTTTTAAAGAAATATTTTAACCATGTTTTACAACAATATATTTCGGACAAAACAATAAAATTTAATCTGCACGAGCACGTCAAGGGGGAAAAATTAGGTTTTATCAGCATGTTGCTATCCTATTGAAGGAAGTTCAAACTATAAAAAAAACTATAATTACAAATTAAATCTAAAGAAATGCAACTTTTAGCACGTGACTGGATAAAATAAACGAAATATAACATGTGACATTTTCTAAAATAAATAATGAACGAGAAAAGGGAAAAAAAAGCTTTTATTAAACTGTTGAAATCATACTGACAGAAGTTCAAATTAAAAAATAAATTAACTATGATTGCAAATTAAATCGAAAAAAAAATGTAACATTCACCACGTGATTGGAGGAAATTAAATAAATATTAAATGTTATGTTTTCTAAAAAAGAAATACAAGACAAAGGTTTCTATGATCGTTTGCAACATCTATATCATTAATTTAGTAAATCAGTGTTACGTGACTTTCGAAGTTTAAGTATATCTGGCAGAGAATTTATAAAGAGAGCAAGGCACATATGTATTTAATTGAAAATCTTAGACCCCATTACTCTTGGCTAAACCAGCTGGTCGCCAAAGGCGACTAGTATTAAATATAATAATTGTGCTATGCCTGTAACCTTTGCGCAAATACAAGCAACAGGTTGGCAAGATTTTATCATAATCAGATGAGTAATACGGTAGAGCATAAAATACGAATAAACCAAAACTCATTTTTGTATATTAGATAATACAGCATTTTTAATCGTTTTCAGTGATACGTATGTTTCAATTTATTAATTAAATTTCTATTTTTAAGGAATTAAAAAAATTTAAATTGTATTTTCAGACACTATATTTCGCTTAAAATGAAAATATAATTTACCTTCAACAGCATATTATGAGACCCTGGAAAAAAATAATTATATTTTATCAACGTGATGGAATCACGTTGATAAAAACGGATTAAAGAGATTAAGTTAATTCTTACTGCAATCTAAACCAAGGAAAAGAATATTGCAAATTATTATTTTTATTAAAGCATTATAATAACAATTTTGCATGTATTAATTAATTATTATATTTAATTCTATAATAATTATTATTTGACGATAATATAAGCGCTCAAATTCGGTAATTTTATTTTCAACCTTAAATATACGTTTATAAATATAACCGAAAGTGTACTTGTTTATTTCGATGATTTCTTCGATAAATCGCCAAAAAATGCGAACAGTTGCCAACTCTGAGACTGCTACTTCGGCTTTGGCACTCTTGGCGGAATCTGGAAATAACCAAATAAATCCATCATCTTGGCACAATTTGAAAATTGTGTAATAAACCTGGAAGTGCATCAATCTTGACGAAACGATGACAAACAGAAGTTTAATTGAATTAACGAATTTTTTTAATATATTCTTTGTCTATGAATGCGGAAGGATAAAATTGCGAAATTTAAATTACTTTTTATGCAGTTCTCCTTATAATTATATCTAATAAATTTTCTATTAGCATTTCAAACAAAAAACAGTTCCACTCCTCTATAACAATAACTGTTCGCGTTGTGAAACTTTGAATTTATTTTTAGTACTTTTAGATTATTTCAGTAGTAGCTTAGAGATTAAGTAACACCTCCAAATGTAAACGTTTTAGAAAAAGTTTCTTTAGAGAATGTTGAATAAAGCCGCCAATCAGCAAGCTTCACATCCTTACGGCGAACGTTAATGAACCTATAAATCTCATTTACAATTCTATCTTTTGTTTTTGTCTCACTAGCTTGAAATATTGGTGAATCGAGATTATTTTGCTATGTAGATAAGACCAAAAAGTTTAGTCTATTTAATATTTCAGGGAGGGCTGTATAAAAATCTTAAGTTCATTACTTTTTCATCAAAATATTTATAATATCAATAATACAAAATATAATTCTTTATTTCATTTGTAGCATCTTTTTATTTTCTTGTATACGATTTATAGAGGAAGTATTGTAATCGTCAAAAACATTCGAACTCGAGATTTTGATGAATTTCCACACTTCAGATCTCACTGAGTCTGAAAACTATTTATCCATACGTGAACATAATAACTCTAACAATAATGTTTTAAGCTATGCTAATGAAATTTACTAAATGAACCAGACCAGAGGTTCCCAACCTTTTTTGAACTGGTGCCCCCTTTTCTAGTGAATATTTCAATACTACCACCTCCTCCCACTCCAAAGAAATAACATCGTACATAATGCATGGTGAAAACAGAACTAAATTTAAAAAATTACTAAAGGATAGAATATTGTTGGAATTGAAAAGCTACTAAATTTCTCCTTTATTTAAAAAAGTTTTAGCTTGCCTGTTATAAAGACAGACAGGGGCTATGATGATATGAAGTAATTTATAATAAAATATTGCTTTCTAAATAAATAAATTGACAGTTTCAGAGAACAATCTTATTTATACTAAAAAGTATTTTTATTAAAATTTAAAGACGTCGAATTTGTAACTTAACTAATGAGAAGGCCGGATTTGATGCATTTTAGGGGCTCGATTTCACTTAAAAACAATCGTAAATCGCCGCGTTCAGTAACATGGAGCCGATTTCTCTTTTATGTTACTAATGTTTCTACTGCAGTAAATCCACATTCCACTAAATATGAAGATGGGAATGCTATTAGAAGTCGTTGAGCAATCGACCATAATCCTGAATACAGTTGCGAAATCGACTTCTACAACCAAAATTCTTGGTATCCATTCTTGAATTTAATGTTTAGTTCTTCATTTGTGGTCAGTTCTGTTTGTTCTTCTTTTAACTGAGATGATCCTGCTGTGTTGACATCGGAAAAAGGATCCAAAGCCCAGTCTGGTATGTCCATGTTTAACATATCCTGGAATCGTTGCTTGCAGTCATTGTAGACTATATTTGGTTAATCTTCTAACGCCCCTCCGTGCCATATCAACGCCCCCTAATTTTCTCTGCTTCTTTTACCGCCTTCCTGAAAACTTCAAACGCCCACAAGGGGGCGTTATCACCCATGTTGGGAACCTATGAACTAGACCAAAATCTGCAACTTTCTGCTAAAGGTTGAACGAAATACATTCACAAAAGTTCTGGTTGGTCGAATAAAACGACAAAGAGCTAACTTTAAAACTTAAAAAGCTAAGTAGATAAAAAAAAATTACATAGGTTTAGCATAATAAGCAATATAAGAGAAAACAAAACTAATTACGGAAACTGAACCAAAAACTACTTCGGATTCGAACAAGACTAAATATAAATGTTAGTATGATTGAAACAATTATTGCATAGGAATCCAAATTAATAAAGAATTAATTAAAATATGTGATATGTAAGATTTTAATTTAGTTAGTAGTCTCTATACATTCTTGTATTGACAAATTTGATTTTATGGTTTCATGTTTTTTTGGTTGCTGTGATTTTGACTTACCATTGTTCAAATTTGAAGTCTTTTCTTGTGTGATACTAATTTATCTCCAAAACCTCAATATTCTGGGATTTTCGGGTCACGAGGGGTCAATTTCTTGACGAAAGTCAGACCCTTCACAGAAAAAATCCCTGGTTTGAATCCCTGTCTGAGGGCGACCCTTGAGAAGTCCTCAGACCGGATTCTTTATTAATTTGGATTCCTATGCAATAATTGTTTCAATCATACTAACATTTATATTTAGTCTTGTTCGAATCCGAAATAGTTTTTGGTTCAGTTTCCGTGATTAGTTTCGTTTTCTCTTATATTGCTAATTTAGCATAATAAGATTCTTTCAAAATTTTAGCCAGCAGATCCATAGATTTCAAAGAGATTAAGAGTTCTTAAATCAATGAAATTCGTTATGCTATCTTATGACTACAACTGTAATTCCTTGTCTAACTTTGATTTCATTCAAAGGGCAAAAAGACATTCAAAATAAGTATTTTTATTATAGATATTGCTAAGTGAAAAATACAGAGATTTCATGACATTCGAGTAAAATTTTGCAATTGAATGAACGATCTACTAAGGAAAAAAAATGAAAAAAAATATAGTATTGGAAATTTTATTAAAAATGTATGCCAATAAAATAATTATAAAAAAGAAATTATAAAAAAAAACCAATGAAATTCTTCGGCATAATGGAAAGAAAAGTATGAATTATGTTGCCAAATGTTGAATCTAATCAAATATATCTGGAAACGAGGCATTTATGTTTGATTATAATCATTTATTGTTGTATTTTTAAAGTAACTAACTATGCTTCATTTCGATGCAATATTCGATTGTTGAACTTTAAATTGCACTCAAGACAAGTTAACGTATTGAATTTTCTAAATTAGGAATAAAAAGGCCATTGTGGAAAATATTGTCATTCTGAATCATTCGTGACAAATTTGATCGTAAAATAAATCGAAGAAATTAAATTATTGACATTCGTTCAATGTTAAATTTTGAGTAAATATTTCTAACATGCAATACTTACTAATATCAAAGAAATCCTATTTTATTGCACTGCATATAAAAAACAATTTACGGAAAAAACAGAAAATTCTCTCAAACAAACATTAAAGGGGAAAAAACAAACAAACGGTATGAAACTGCAATCGTACGGAAGAGAGACAGAAAAACATTCGAATGAAGAAAGAGCAATAAACTGTTATAGACAGCCAGAACAATTACGGAATCGCGTGTTCTTTACCACTAACGTACGTGTTCAGAAACACGCTCCTTCACTTTGGTTGGATCATTATAGTATACGCAACGAACGAACTCATTACGAGTATCAAAAAGCAAACGAATAACATATTCCTTCTTTCAATTTTCAATTCCGGAATATAAACGCGACTAGAATCACGTACGCCATTTGCTAAGGTAAGTTGGGGGTAAATAACGATGCAGAACAAACGGAGAGGGAAAAAGGGTTAAAAAAATAAGTGCCTACCGTTATTTTTATGAAGATTTAAAAAAAAGAACTGCCAGAATTGAAATCGCCTGAAATGTCTAAAGAATATTTCGTTTGGATTCTCTATTCTTATTACAAATAATTTAAGAACAATAGTAGGCAAAAAATAATCGTCTGAAATGTTTATAGAATATTTTGCCTGGGTTCGTTATTTTTAGATAAAATAATTTAGGAAGAATAATATGCGAAAAATAATCGTCTGAAATGGTAAAAGAATGATTCGCCAACAATGGATTATTTTTATTTTATTTAGAAACGAAAATAAAATATAAATTGCGAGAAAAATCTCACTTCAAATTAACTCGACGAATAAAATTTAATAAAATAACTATACAAAGAAAATTTTAAGAATTAACCTAATTTCTCTTTTTAAATTTATTTGATTCATTCCTTAGAGGAATGGGAAATAAAATGGTTAAGGAGTTCGAAAAATAAATACATTCACCATTGTTTTTTAAAAAATGTTAGAATATCTAGTAAGAAAAGAAAAGATATCTGAAGCAGGAAAAATATGTTTATAGCCTATTTTGGTGATTTTTATGAATGGAAATAAAAAAAAAAGAACTTTTACTATAAAAAAAAAATAAAAAGAAAGAGGTAAAAAAATGCTCAGCCAAAATAGATTTTTTTTTGCTTTAATCCAAAAACATAGAATGAAATATAAAACAAATTTCGGAAAATAAGAATTTTTGTTACCCGAAGTTAAAAACAATATCTGTTTTTAGGCGAAAAATTTAAAAAGGATCGTGATTTTTCTACTTTCTATCAATGTGAATATTTTGGCATTTAAGCAGGAAAATAAATTTTAATAATATTTCAGCTACTTAATAATTAAATAGCTTGTTTTCTGTATTATATTTATATATATATAAGAAATGCAGATTTTAAAACAGCAAAATCCTATTTATTTATTAATCTCAAACCACTACGATCGTTTGGCGACGGTTCTTTTTCATATTTTTATAATAATTATAATATAAAATATTCATATTACTATAAAGTCAATAATAAAATAGTTTCGAGAATTTTTTTTATTTACTTTTGTTTTAACTGAACGCTATTGAATATTTATTAACAAGATATTAATAAAAAAATTATTTTCTAAAGCTGGGTGCAATGACTTAGATAAAGAATTATTAAAGAACTTGGTGAAGCAAAGTTCAAAAGTCTCTTTTACATCTAGATGTGAAACCTGAGCTTCTAGATGACATAAGTTTAAAAAGATGAATGTGTTGTATATATCTAGAACAGTTGTTATCTGAAAACAACGCAGAATCTGTGGTACAAAAGTCATTTGACAATCAATGTTTGCATCAAACTCTGACGCAAACATAACAACAAAGGAGGCTTGTAAAATATTTTATACACAAAAACAGAGGAAGTGGTATCTCTAAAACTTTTTCGCATAATCTCTATAGAAATTGCCATGCTGGAAAATACCTTACATAGCAATGGCGCATAATAGTTACGAAATATTTTTTAGCTTGAATTTGGTATTTTCCTGAATCTATTGCATCATCCTTGGTTTGTGATTTGGCGATTAATCTCTGGCATGCATTAAAACTATAAAAAAAATCATATTTGCGCTTTAAACATGGACAAAAAATTGCACTCATAATACCTAATTTGATATATTTAAATAATTTCGCTTTTGAATTATCAATATGTTTCTGTAAGTACAGACCAACAAACAATCAATCCATATATGAATTTGGCGCACAATTTTTACAGGTGTCTACACTATAGATGTTAAATATGTGTACCAATTATTCGTCTAGCTATTTTCGTTATGTATTTATCGTGATAACTTATGTTCAAACAGCCAGATGTTTTACTCAAAATTTGATAGTAATCTGTAAATTTGGTGTAAAGATCGTATACTAAAATTCAGTAATCTAGATCAAATATTTTTGAGTTGTCTTAGTCACTGATAAACAGACGGTCGTTTTCCAAATATTTGTTTTCCGAATTCAGGGAGGTTTAAAACGTGGAGATTCGTCAAAAATCTCAAGCTCGAATTTTTCGACAATTACTATACGTTTACTATATTAGATATACAAGATAGTACTCAAAATTGAATAACTTTTTAATATGACTTTTATAAAATAAAGATAAGATTTATATAAATATGACTTTTATTTTAAAAAGAAGCAACAACTACCATTTAGTAGGTATATTTTTCAGAACGAATACTGCCTGTTCAATGTTCACCCTACTTGCTTTAACCCCACAGCCCTTTTTTTTAAAAAAAAAAATTGCATGATGGTTGTTAATTCAAACTGTAATCTTTTCCAAAAGATTAAATGCCATTAATTATAATTGTATATCTCTTCGTTTTATTGGTCAGTTTTTTTGTTGCGATTAAATTTAATAGTAGTTTTCACTGTCCATAAGATATGCATGCCAGAAAATAAGGTTTACGGGATTATAATCATGCCGAGAGAATTGCATGCAGATATTTATTCTAAACAAGAAATTTGAAAAAAATTAAGTCAATTCCTATTTAGGTCAGCAAAAAAAAGGTATTTTATTTACTTTTTATTATATATATATATATATATAAAAATATATATATATATATATATATATATAATATGGAGAGTATGAACTAACAGAAGGTTTTGAGAAAAAGAATGATTTTTCAAAGAACGATTACTACTTTATTTATTTCTTTTTTTTTTTCCTTTTGAAAAAATTGTAAATTTTGTTAATCCTAGCTCTAGTCTTTTCTTGAAAGATCCAAGTCTGTTAATCCTGACTGTATATCTCTTCATTTGTTGGTCATTCTTTTATTGTGATAAAATGTAATAGTAGTTTTCACTGCCCGTAAGATACATTTGCCAGAAAATAAGATTTACAGGATTATGATCAAACCAATAGAATTGTATGCAGATACTTACTCTAAAAAAGTTCTGATTTATAAACACCAAATGATATTTTTTGCAAAATTTAAACATATTTATTTATATGAATATTTAAAAGGTATTCTTTATATAAACGTATCAAAAGAACTATTAATGCACGTTGTATAAATCCAGGTATTCAGTGCATTTGAATTTATTAGAACGATATTCAGTGCTATAATAGCTCTTATATTTATTTGTTTTTATTACTTTATCATATACATAGTGTAGTGATTGTCAAAAAATTCGAGCTCGCGATTTTGAAGACTCCCCACATTTAATATATCCTTCAGTTGAAAAAATACAATTCTGGAAAATGTAAGTCCATCCATCTGTCTGTCTGTCTGTCTGTGACAGATAACTCAAAAACGCTTTGAGCTAGACGGTGGAAATTTGGTACGCTGTCTTTACATTAAACTACCATATTTCTATCAAATTTTGTTCAATGAAAGTCCATCTATCCCGTAGTTCGAATATAAATTAACTTGATAAGTACAAAATGAGTAGAGTAAGACAGATAAAATTCGATATATAGACACTTGTCAAATTTTGAGACAAATGCAACAACCGGTGTCTGCCTGCATCATCAGAAATATGTATACACTATAATTCGAAAACGCAATAACTTAATTATATGAAATTTAGTATGGCATTTTGTTACTACAAGTACAGTTTTGTATCAAATTTTTGTTTCAATCGTGCCCGAGACACGATTAGAACAAAAAAAAGTTTGGGTACCGTTTAAGCATTCCAGAGATTAACCATCTGTTGTACTGTTTAATGGAAGTCAATCTATCCTATTCTTTGAATATAAGTTAACAGGATAGCTACAAAACTAGGTAGATAAGATTCGGAACGCAAATTTACCTCCGCAGCGTAGACGCCTGCCAAATTTCAAGGTAAATTTTGCTAATGGTTAACTGCCTGCCGATCTGTACTGTCAGACACATGTAAATTCGGTAATTTAAAAACGTAATGACCTAAATATATAAAATTTGATATGAAGTTTTGTGACTACCAGCGCAGTTTTGTGCCTCTGGTGATTTCTTAATTAGCCAGATAACATCTACGGGAATGAGCAATTGCTTTTGTCCTGTGGTTATGTTACTAGGCTTCAGACCCAAAGGTTCCGGGTTCTATTCTGAGCCGAAATTCCCCTCCCACATGCCAAATTTTTTTTTCATCAATTCTGAAAAATGTGACTAAAACACAAGTTCGAATTTTGAATATTATCAACAGCATGCCAGGGATTAATCGTTAAGTAGCTAGCCAATAATTGACACGATAGATTCAGTAAAACTGTCTAAATTCACATCAAAAGTTGATGTTTCGTAACTATTGTATGTCAATACAATATAATGCGTTATCAGACCGGGATTAAAAATTATGAAGTCTGTCCCGAAATAGCCTTACCGCAGCTTCCAAGCAGTAAAATAATTGAATTAAACCGAGCGGAAAAAATCCATTCTTTCAAAAGGCTCCGTTGGATGCCTAAATCTGTAAACGTAACTAGGAGATGCAGAATTTATCAAATAAAAATGATTTTCAAAAATTACTCTCAAAACTTTAACAGAATAAAAACGATTTTCTCAAAAACTTTTGTTTAAAAAAGGCGAAAAGTATGCCGCCAAAATTTATATGATCCAAGTACAATCTCACACAACCCAACCAGTACACAACAAATCCTGTCGATACTGCTACGTTCAGTAGTGGCGGGGTGGTCGGCTGTATGCAAGAAGAAGTACACAGTCCACAGTTTAAAAATTCAAGATTGCCATTTTTTAAAAAAAAATCTTACAGTCACCAGATAGAGGAAGTAAGAAGGTGTAAACTTTTTGAGCCTGGTTGGACTGGACGCCGAGTGATGAAGATGTCTCGGTTGGAGTGTAAAAATAGCAACCATCACTCTGAAGAGTAAAACAGATGGCGGCTTGGCCATTTGGCGGATTCAAGAAACTTGCAAGAGTTCTTTTAAAGGATGGGGGGGGGGGGTATGTAGGAGCAATATCTGAGAAACAAATAAATACGAGATAAATAAAGTATCTAACTACACAGGGGAAAATAGGATTTTAAATAATTTATAAATACAGAAAAGCCGCGAATACATGAATACGGAATGGTAATTTATATGAGATTATAGGGGATACGTTCCAAGGTGACAAAATAAAAAAATGTTATATATATATATATATATATAAATCGATTTAATTGAAGTTTTTGAACATTTTGATTAATTATCTTAAGGCTCAGGCAATGGTTTGAAGAATTTTGTCATTTTCTCTTGCTTGGCAGTTTTTAAAAGCTCCTTCCATTCAGACTGATACGCAGCAGTCGCATTAGCAATTTGCCTCTTAAAAATAAGACTTCGTTCCATAGATGGATCAGTGTTCATGACGAAACCGCAAAGCTCATTTGCCATTCTTAAACCTTCACTAAGATTTTTCAAATGAAATGTTACGTTTCCAGTGCTTGTTGAAGCCTCTTCTTCAATTGACTGTGAATTTCACATTTCCTCCAAGTCGGTTTCAGTCAGATCTTCATCTTGCGATTCAAGCAATTCCTGAATGTCACTTGATTCTATCTGTTCGAACCCATCTCGTCCTATTCCATTCGCGATTTCGGCTATGTTTGCAGTTTGACAAAGTTACTTTAGATAAAGTTGTAATAAGATCTATTTTGCTTTTTTCATCAGTCCATTTGACGGCATTTACAAAGGACATTGGGTTGGATGCCTATTGGAATCCTTTTATTATGATGTATGTACTCATTAGATCAGCGAATAAAGAAATTTTTTGCCGCGAATATAGGAATTGGGTCGCACTTTTTTTAATCCGCGAGTAGTGAAAATGCGAATGAAGGAAGCGCGAATAAGGAGCTTTTACTGTAAATACTATCAGGATAGGAGGGATAGTTGAGTTTACTGGCACAAGAACCAAATTTGGCTATGCTGCGCCAAACATACGGTTAGAATGGAAAAACACTGCAAAATTAGAAGCTGGTTTCCTAGGAAAATTCCTAGGCAATGTTTCTTAAAATTTAACGATATTTAGAAGTTTGGTAACAATATGAAGCATGAAATAAGATGATAAATGCCAGTTGCTTTTAAAAATTTAATGTTTTTTGTGGGGAATAAATAAATAAATAATATCAGGGTGTCCCATTAGTTTATTTCCTGTTTCTAATATAAATACACAATATTTACTTTTGAAGATATTATTTGTTTTGTTATATATGAACCCCTTTTGCTTTATTATCTTCTTCCATCTCTTAGGAAGCCTTATTTCCAAAATTGCTGTGTTTTGGACAAGAAATAATCCTCGAGGTCCGCTTTTATTTCAGTCATGGATTTAAAGCTCTTATCGCGAAGAGAATTTTTAAAGGAGAGAAAGAAATAATAATCAGATGGAGCGAGGTCTGGACTGTATGTAAGTTGCGGTAAAACATCCCAATCAAACTATGAGAGTTTACTTACCACTAATGCGATATGTGGTCTCGCGTTGTCATGATGAAAAAGAATGTCTCTATGGTTCAATAATTCTATCCCTTTTGTTATATGGCAGCTTTCAGCTGATCCAGTTGAGGATAGTTTTTCGTAGAAAGTATTGTTCCACCTTGAGGAAGGAGCTCGCCGAAAATTAGTATTAAATACCAATCCTATCAAATTGTCAAAAGAACTTTTTTAGGTATAGCTCCGGCTTTGAGATAGTCAAAGGTCCTTTGTCCTTACACCGATTGCGTTTTCTGTGCACATTTTAATATAAAATCCAAGTTTCGTCTCTAGTAACAAGTCTAAAACAGCGATGAGAAAAAAAAAATTTAGGACACCCTAATATATATATTTTTTATCTCTATTAATAAAAAAAATTACTTGTGCATGCTTGCATATGCTAAGTATTTTAACAGTGTAGACTGTTTAATTAAAACTACTTAATTTTATCCAGATATTCTTTTAAAAGGGGAAATATAGACCTCGGTGGGACTTTTTAAATAAAATTTTAATCTTATACTATAATACGAGGAATGGTTGCCAAGTCGAAAATCGCCCCAGAATTAATAAACTCCGGTAAACTTGGGGTCTGTGTTTTTTGGCCACGAGGAATCGATTGGCGCCGGTTTTGAAGCGCTACGGTCGAGCAGTTCGGAGTTACAGATAGGATATTTTCAAACTTTATTAGTTCGCCATAATGGCTAATAGGTTTCAAGCGGTAACGTGCTGCCATCTATAGCCAATATGGCGAACTAATAAAGTTTCCAGAAGATGATACGGAACTTAAGGAATTGATCTCGAAATCGATGATCCATAACCCGTGTGGTGATATGAACCCAAGCGCTCCGTGCATGGTCAGCAAACATGGAAGAGACCAGTGCAGATAGGGATTTCCAATGGAACATCAAGACATGACATCGCTGGTGGACGATGAAAAGCCGAGGTATCTTTTCACCAATGGTTTCACAAATTTTCTTATGGCATGTATTGTTTTGATAAATCACAATTGAAAATTTAAATCTTCGAGTTAGCTTCGATACCTGTTTTCTCCGAGCGGAGCTCGGTCACCCGCTGGTTAACTACAAATTGAAATTTTGGCGTTTTATCAAGCTAATATTTAAAAATATCATTGCATAAATTTGACTTTTACTTGATTTTAAACAGAGGAAGTGGTCAACCACAAACTTTTCAGCACACTGTCTAGTAAACTTGCCACTTTAGTGAAAACCTTGCGTAACATTGGAGTACAATAGTTACGAAATATTAACTTTTGTCATAAATTTAGCATTTTTACTCAATAAATAATGTCTATTAATCCCTGACATACGTATAAAAGTGTCTTAAAAGGGAATTTGTGCCCTTTATATATATATATATATATACCACTGTTTATAAAACCTCTAACATACAGTTAAGTATAAATCGATAAAATGTTATAAAATAAAGTAAAGTAATAGGTTTTACCAAGTACTGACATAAAATAAAAGTATTAATAAAAGGATGTAACATCAAAATTTTGATTATTACAAATGTATATTACAAATTATAATTATCATCGATAGAATTAAATTTCTACATTCCCAATTTTGAGGATTTGAAGGTTGTGTAAAAAGTAATTATATGCAATTATACATTGGTCAAATGATCTGCATTATAGTGCATTTTAAATTATTATTTTTTTTATTCATCATGCATATCAATTTGGTATGCCAACTTATATGCATAGTTAAGTTAATCAATAAATTATGTTAAATTAATAATATTACTTAGATATTTATTGAGAAAAAATGTAGAAAATTTGATTAATTTTTAATGGAAATCTAATTTGAAATTTTGAATACCGCCAAAGTAGCTACATCGCTAATTTGGTGATTCTAAGTTCAAAAATTACAGTGCATTTTAAAGTATTATTTTTTCATCTACATGTCGCTGTTTAGTATGCCAATAAACATAATCATGTTAATTATAAATAAAGACTAAAGTCTAAGTCTAACGCTTTGCATTATAATGCATTTTAAATTATTTTTTATTCATCTTGTATATCGAAATTTAGTATGCCAACAATCGTAATCATGTTAATCAATTGATCATGAATAAAAATCAAAAGCCTAATTATCTGTATTATAATGCATTCTAAATTATTTTTTATTCATCTTGTATATCACAATTTAGTATGCCAATAATCGTAATCATGTTAATGAATAAATTAGGAATAAAGATAAAAAATCTAAGTGCAACGATCTGCATTATAATACATTTAAAGCCATTTTTTATTCATCTAATATTTGATTGTTGGCAGTGTATTATGCCAACAATCGTAATCATGTAAATCAATTAATCACGAATAAAAATCAAAATTCTAAGTTCAACGATCTATGCATTTAAAATTATTTTTTATTCATCTTACATATCGCTGTTTAATATACCAATAATCAAAATGATGTAATCAATAAATTATGAATTAAGATCTGAAGTCTATTTATAACCGCAGTAGACGACGAATGCCAGAAATATCGGAAAAACAAATCAATTATCACTCATCTCATCTGTCCATCGCCAAAACATCGATATCTCAGCTCTCTGGCTGAAACGTAGCAATATCCACATGGCGCGGAACGTGATGTGCCTGTCACCATCTTTCATTACAAAATGTATGCATTTAGTCATTCACACCATCAAACTGTTGGAACTTTCCGCAACGGTTTCTCGAGTGAGCCCTTCACCTTAACAGAACAAAAATCCACATTTCGGTGACAGGACAAAGGGAACACGGTATTGCTTGCTCTAGCAGTGCACTAACCCCTCGCCAGACCGCCTAATCCTCAATTAAATTTGATTGCTTTTAACTCAAGCACTTGATTAAAACCCCGAACGAGGTCAGTCAATACTCGTATATTGCGCATTGCACTAACCACGCAGTATTTACAACAGCCTTGGGAAAAGCTCTCACTGTGACAGGTCTATTGTCCTGATGGAATGACCTTTGTGCTCAGCGTGGAAAAACAAACAAGATGCAGCTGTGGGACAGTTATTGTGGGGAGAGGAACTTTTCATGAGCAGATTGAACATCACCGACGCGTTTTGTTTATGGTTTTCACGTTCTAAGCTCTTCTTAATGAACGTTAAAACGATCAAAAAGTATTCGACAGGTTTAACCTCGACGTATCAATGAGTTTAAAGTATGGATGGACAAGCGTGACTAATCCTCTTACAGTGGGTTTATCTAGATTATGATATTAGCATTTTAGTATATGTAAGATCTTTTTTTTTTTTTAAATATTTTAATTTTGAAAGAAATGAATGAAATAATTTAGTTGTTCATTCTGTATGTAAAACCAGCTGAGTTATTTTTTTTTTCTTCTTAGATATCTCCGTACATTATTTCATCATATACACATTATTCGTACATACTTCATATACACATTATTTCGTACATTATTTCATATCATTAAATGGTGCAATGCCGGCGTCCTTTCATAGGGGTAGTGTGCCTTCCCCGTGTTCTAGGCGCCCCGGATTTCTGGCATAGTTGTTCTGTGTTTTATTTGTGAGATGTATGAATGTGCCCCCCTGTAAAAATGGGCTGTGCAAGCGAATATGTGTGTCACCTTCATTTGAGCTAGAAGTCAGACTTCTGCCCTTCTGGGTGCTCAGGGGTCTTTACACTCAAAAGCTACTGCACTCCCTTTCCGTGGAAACGCGGGTACATCATCATCAAATGGTGCAATTTGTGTTTTACTTCATTTTATCGAGGATTTTGAAAATCTTCTCTTTGGTGAATAAGAAGCAAAAATTGTTAAACATTTACTATCGTAATGACTAGAATTCATTCATCTAGCTTTCTATGTTTTATGGATCATCTTGCTTAATAGTGCATTTTCAACTAGGTTGCTTGTCTGAGAAGAGGACCGCAAGCAAATGAATCTAAAAACATTATTTTAGTAGTTGCCAAATAAATTTAACTTGAAAAGTATAAATTCTATGAATGATAAAATATCAGGATAATATTATAATCCATCAAACTTGATTGACCGAGTTCCTATATGTTTCATAACTATTACTTGGTTATTGCAAATTTTATAAAATTAGACATCTGCTCCAACATTCTGCCCAAACTTAAAAGCTGTCTGTTTAGAGTAATAAAAGCAAATATATATTCACCAAATTAATAAAATAACAAAATATATTAACGGACATTAAATAATGTGTTAATCAGTGAGAGTAATCTGTCCAAAACTTTCTCGATTACTCTCTAATAAATGTGTCATAACAGAGAACGCCTTAAGGCCTTATCACACGGTGAAATTTCGTCAGCACTTTTCCGTTTCTACCCTCAAAAACCGGTCAAGCAAGTTTCATAATCGACAACTTTTTCTTACCAGCTAGAAAATGATGGCAGAAATATTGTCCGCAAACGAAATTCAACCAATCATGTAAAACTTTGAAGTGACGTCCCACAAGTAACGTCACTTTCGTTGTCGTTTGCTGACGGAAAGTGCCAACGATATTTTGCCGTGTGATAAGGGCTTTACATAGCATTAGCTTACAATAGTTATGAAATATTAACTTTTGGCGTGAATATTGCATTTTTACTAAATCTATCATGTATTTACTCCTCGTCGAGTTTTTTAGATATTAATCTTAATTGATAGCATACGAAAATCAAATTTGTCTTTTAGACGCGTTTTTTTTTCAACAGATTGAAACAAAAATTTGACACTAAACTACACTTGTCATCACAAAATCAAATACCAAATTTATTATATTTAAGTCGTTACATTTTATAGCTATCACGTTTGCGTGTTTCTGAAAGTACAGACTGACAGACGATTAACCCACCATTGAATTTGGGTCAAAAGTTTAGAATCTAAACATGTGTAACGAATTTTATCCATCCAACTCTTTTTGTTTTGTAATAATCGTGTTAACTTCTATTTGAATTGTCGAACAGACAGACTTCTTCGGAACAGAATTTGCTAACAATCTGATAGGAAACTACAAATTTCATGCTAAGACAGCACACCAAATTTCATCCATTTAGTTTGAAGCGTTTTTGAGTTAATTTTGTTACAGACAAACAAACTGACATTTCTTTAAACTGTGTTTTTCGAATTCAATGAGTGAAAATCTCTGTCCGTTCGTATGCAAGTGAACATGAAACTCAAAATCGTGCAGAGCTTTATTTTTGAAGCTTGATAAATTTTTGCCACCACAATTTTAGATATGCATTTATGATGATGTCATGTGCGTGTTAACACGAAAAGAAGATGCAGTGGCTTCTGAGGGTAAAGGCCCCTGAGCAACCGAAGGTAGAAGTTTGACTTCTAACTCTAAAGAAGATGACACACACATTCGCTTGCACAACTCCTTTTTTTACATAGGGTCTCATTTATTCATCTCACAGATAGAACACAGAACAACCATGCCCGAACTTGAACTAGAACCTGGGATGTCCAGATCACGGGGAAGATGCGCTACACCTAAGCCAGGACGCTGGCTTAGATATGCATTAAATTTTGCAATAATTACATAATTGGAAATCATTTTCCATAGGGAATCTAGTCCGTATTACGTTTGGTTTGGTTTAGTTATATTAACCTCCCGTTTAAAGCGATACGAGGGCTATTTTGGGACGGACCTCGTCATTTTGAACCACGGTCAGATGACGAGGACGACACCTGAACTGGCACCCCCTCTCCACACCACGCCACACCAGCGGGAGGACGTTTGGCCTGACAGATTTTACGTGCAAGAGACCCCTCACACGACGGTTCTTCGGTGGAATGGAGTCTCAAACCTGAAACCCTCCGGTTCCGAAGACGAGACCTTACCACGAGGCCACCGCGGCCCCTAGTCCGTATTACATTCTTGCGAGTGTTAACACGATCAATGGTGGATTCATATATTTTGTGCTCAGTGAAATTATTAGAAGTAGCCTTGCCTGCTCCTCTTTTAACTAGATTTCACGTTTAAGTTTGATTTCACATTGCAACATAACTTTATGTTCTCGCATAAAAAAAATAAAGGAACGTTCAGTACTCGTCAAAAAAATTCGAACTCGTGGTTTTGACGAACCTGCAGGTTTTAGTCCACCCCTAATTCGAAAATCCCCCGTCTTTCCGCATGTGACAAAGAATCACAAAAACACTTTAAGTTAGACGGATGAAATTTGGTATACGTTCTTTATATCATAATTGTAAATTTCTATCAAATTTTAGGTGAATTCCGTTCAGATGAAATCTGTTCTATCCGGCTGTCCAAATATAAGTTAATTTGACAACTATAAAACGCAGAGGCCTAGATGGATATAATTAATCACACACTTTTAATATATATGGTGTAGACCCCTTCTTCTTCTTGCATACAGCCGACCACCCCGCCACCACTGAACGTAGCAGTAACGGTGTAGACACCTATCACATTTTGTGCCAAATCCATTAAGAGGTTGACCTTCTGTTGATGTATGCTTTCAAGCATATATAAACACATGATAATTCAAAAAAGTAATTTTGAAACTACAAGTGTAGCATTTTAATAAATTTAATTACAACATTACGTAAAATTTAATCGTTTAGGAAAAACGAATTTAATTAACGAATATTTGCAGCTTCGATTTCCGGATATCATTTACCACAAGCCAAGACTTGATCGCCATATAACTCGCCAAGGTTGGCATGATAGATTCAGTAAAAAGGTCGAATTCATGCCGAAAGTTAGTATTTCGTAACTATTGCATGTAATTGCTATGTAATGCTTTCTCTGTCATGTCAAATGTGTTAGAAAGTATTCGAGAAAGTTTTGGAGAGACTACTCGCTCTGGTTTACTTTCTTGCTGTTGGTACAATGTTGAGAATGCGTCATTCATCTGAAGAGTAATGTTAATATTATTCCATGTAACAATTAAAAGAACAAGAAAGAGAGTAACTGCTATCTTAAATATATATATATATATATATATATATATATATATATTAGCTTAGCTTATTTTGTTAATTTATATTATATATATATATATAATATAAATTAACAAAATAAGCTAAGCAAAAGTAACACAACCGAATCAAAACAATAATCAATAGAAAAAGAATCCGGCCTGAAAACTTTGTCAAGGGCCACTCCCAATACAATGTTTGAATCAATAATGAATTTTAGTTTCGATTCCGGTTTTAGTTTCGTTTCCGTCGTTAGTACTGTTTCTGTTTCGTTTAAATAATTCTTTAATTATAGTATTTTAGATTTGTTTCATTAATTGGTTCTTTTTCATTTATATTTCATTTTGTGAACTTTTCGCGTGTAATTCTGAATTGAGTTTTAATTTCGATTTCAACCTGGTTGGTTTCGTTTTAATTTTTGTTGACCAAGAAATGGGTTTTGATTGTGTGTGTATATATATATATATATATATATTAATTAACAAAATAAGATAATCTAATCAAAATAATCAATAGAAAAATCATTAGAAAAAAATAGTCAGTAAAAATAGTCAATAAAAAAGGAATCCGGCCTGAAAACTTCGCAAGATTATCACTATTTGAAGCTACTTATCTGGATTTAAGAATCAAAATTGCTAATGAAAAAACAATAGTCGGTATTTATGATAAAAGAGACGAATTCAAATTTAATATAATTAAACTCTGTAATTATCACTCTAATCTTAACTCTAAAATTTTCAAAAATGTAATTTTCTCACAATTTAATAAAATTAAAACAATTTGTAATAACAAAATTTATTTTATAAAAGCAACAAATAGTTTTATTAAAAATTTAAACAATAATGATTTTCCCAAAAACTACTGTAATATCAATATTTTAATAAAAAAAGAAATAATGAAATATTAGTGAAATAGATGGCGCTAAAAAATCACATTTATGTTTAGTTGCACGGTGGTGTTGTTGTTGTTAAGGAATGGCGGATACTAGCGGACAGGTCAGCGAACTGATTCTCTTAATTTTGTCATTAATTATGATCTTTCTTATATGGTTTTACCTTTTATATATATATTTGTTTCATTTGTTGATGTTTTGCTTTGTTTTTGTCTTTTGCTGTTGGAATTGGTATGTCTCTTTTGCTTTCATCTTCGGGGGATTTTCGGGCCACGAGGCGTCAGTACTTTTGGCCATTGTCCATCGACGCCTCACAGAAAAAATTCCCTGTTTAAGAATCCTTGCTTGAAAGTGGTCCTGACGAAGTTTTCAGGCCGGATTCCTTTTTTATTGACTATTTTTACTGACTATTTTTTTCTAATGATTTTTCTATTGATTATTTTGATTAGGTTATCTTATTTTGTTAATTAATTTATATTCATTTGCATTTTAGTTGTAGCTGCATTTGCGCTCTCTAAATACAATGATTGATTTAAAAACTTTTAATTCTTATAACTTGTTTAATCAGTAATGATTTTTAGTTCCGGTTCCGGTTTGGTTTCGTTGCCGTAGTTACTTCTGTTTCGTTTAAATAACTCTTTGAATATTGTATTGTAGATTTATTTCATTATTTGGTTCTTATTCATTTACTTTTCATTATTTGGTTCTTATTCATTTACCTTTCATTTTGTGAACTTTTGCGTGTAATTCTGAATTGAGTTTTAATTTCGATTTCGACCTAGTTGGTTTCATTTTAATTTTGTTGATCAAGAAATGGATTTTGATTGTTTTAATAATTTTATGATTATATATATATATATATATATATATAAAAGAAGAAACGACTAGATGAATAAAAAATATTTTACCAAAATTCTTGATTCGAATTACAGATCTGAACAAATAACATTAAAAGTTTTCATCGCACCCATATATCAAACAGGTGTCAGGTAGATCCCGCCACAGCCGTTCTTTACCCAAGACACTACAAACACTAAAAAAAAAAAAAAAAAAAAAAAAACTTTCCAAACAATACCGTCTAAGTTTCCGGAACTGTTTACTGTTTATATTTACAAAGAAACGCATACCCTTTAAGGGAAATTCATTTAACCATGAGAACTTCCCTTTAAGAGGAATTTATAAATGAATGGATGAAGGGGGTGAAGTTGGAAAAGCAAGTTCCAGGAAGGAAGGAGTGCTGTGAGGTCCGTCAATTCCAGGACTATCTGTTCCGGTGCGAGTGTTATCGTTTGCGGTCACGTTGGCTCTCGCTGTACCTGGAGATCTCAGGTATTCATATAAGAAAAATCGATTTCCGCGTTTCAGTTCGCACTTCTCCCCCGTTCCATTTCTAGGAAGGAAATTACATCTACAGTGCTTAAACATTCCCACTTAAACGTCGAGAGGGAATTTGTTTCGGTTTTCTGAGGTGGAAAGATTTCGGAGAACTTTTGGTTTTTATGAAAGCTAAGCAAACGATGCGTTGGTTAACAGTGGAGAAAAAAATTGGTTTTCTGCGTAATAGTTTCTGCCGTGCTTCAAGGTTGGGAAAGATGAAATGTGGATGTTTTCGATTGGAACAAGGTTTCTGGGGCTTTTACTAACTCGTTAACCCCCTTTTGAGTGAAAAACATTTCGTGACGTTGTTATAAAGAGTAAAACGGGTCGTGATCCTAAGACTGGACATAAATAATATAAACAATTATGAAAGAGATGGCAGGCCTTCTAGTTCGAAGCTCAAAATTTTCATACCCGTTTTAACCTCTTCCTTTACAAATTTTTTTCAAAAAAATTGCAAAAATATCATCACATTTTTTAAAATTTCATTATTAAGCACAAGGAAACGAAACATATTAAAATATGTTGGTTTTAAGATGAATTTCTAATTTTTTTTATGTGTAAAAGAATTTAGTTTTAATATCGGGTTACTATCCTGAGTATCTCGGGCGAAAGACAAAAAGTTAAACATTAGTCTCTGTATAATAGTTTTTGAAACAAGGGACAACACAAAGTGATACTTGGTATTCTGTACACTGGTATCTGGTCTCTTTTCTTACTGGTTTACTTCTGGTACCAATTTTATGGGAGCACAGAGTAACTGTCCCTTTGGATTTGATTCTTTTTTTTTTCAGTAGCAGTAATCACTATCTGAAAAGTCATCGCTTTCGCTGTCTTGCATCATCGCCATTATTTTACTTTTTCTCAATGCAACTATCCTTTTTTATACATTACAAATCCACAAGTATACGTATACTATACAATAGAAAAAACATGGGACCAGTCCCGCCAAAAAACCCTGGAAACCTACAAAATTTGGCAAACTGCAATCAAAGCTAGATATTTCCTTTCATCTCCTCAAGGCTGAGTAAAACCGTGATAAAACAAATCATACTGACAAATTCTGCTTGGGCCCGAGTTTTCTCGGGATAATAATTCACTGCAATATATATATGAACCCGAGATAGATCGGGGTTATCAGACAAGCGGTTAATATTATCATCTTCAACTCATTTTTGTATACAGTAATTATCAACATACTTTTTTTGCTATTCATATGCATGATTTTTTTAGAGGACGCATGAAATAAGTTCAGTGATATCTCTATATTTGTATTTTAGACCAATAAACGAACTACCTCGAGTAAATGTCATTCGTCGATCACAGAGTGTTATTCAAGTGGTTGAGAAAACGATCTTAAATTGCGATATTCCAAATTTTAAAAATAGGACAATTCTGTCACCGAAGAATGGACCTTTTTGTTGTTGTTGTTGTAGAATATAAAAATTATTTTACAAATCATTAAAAACTGTATAAAAATAATTTTCGTAATTTTTTTATCAGTGTTGTTATTAATTGTAAT
The DNA here is from genome assembly GCA_026543055.1 of Argiope trifasciata. Lineage (NCBI taxonomy): Eukaryota > Metazoa > Arthropoda > Arachnida > Araneae > Araneidae > Argiope > Argiope trifasciata. Next base: position 462,278 of record JAPMOQ010058490.1, on the reverse strand, counting down.
AATTTGCTGTGTGGGTGTTGGCGCTCTATTGTTCGGACCATTTCACCTAGAGTTACCAAGCGTGTCATAAATATATATGTATATATACGTTAGAGGGTGTGACTGTTTTCCGGAATAGATTTAAAAAAATTTTAATTAAAAATTAATCGAAATTTTGGCATTTCCCCATTATAATATCTGAAAATAAGCAAAATGACATAAATACACTGATGGAAAAAAATCCCTACACCAATAAAAAATTATTGTACAGTAATGAAATTTTAGGAATACATTTGTATAGGTAACATATTTAATTGATTAAAGTTTCAAGATCACATGTAGAGCCATTGGCGAGAAGAGCCATTTCAAATGGGAAATATTGGTACATTAGTTACTTGTGTAACCGCCAGAATTTTGAATGCAAGCATGCAAACGTGCATGCATTGTGTCGTACAGGTGTCGGATATCAGTTTGTGGGATGGAGTTCCATGCCTGTTGCACTTGGGCGGTCAATGCAGGGACGGTTAATGCTGGTTTGGATGACGCTGGAGTTGTCGTCCAATGATGTCCCATACGTGCTCGACTGGAGAAAGATCTGGTGATCTAGCAGGCCAAGGCAACATGTCGACACTCTGTAAAGCATGTTGGGTTACAACAGCGGTATGAGGCCGAGCATTATCCTGTTGGAAAACACCCCCTTGAATGGCAGAACAACAGGTTGTATCACTAGACTGATGTACAAATTTGCAGTCAGGGTGCGTGGGATAACCACGAGAGTGCTCCTGCTGTCATACGAAATTGCTCCCTAAACCATAACTCCAGGAGAAGGCCCTGTGTGTCTAGGCCGCAGACAGGTCACTAGCAGGCGTTCACCTGGCCTCCTTCTAACCAACAAACGGCTATCACTGCGACCAAGGCAGAACCTGCTTTCATCAGAAAACACGACAGATCTCCACACCGCCCTCCAATGAGCTCTAGCTTGACACCACCCACGTCGCAAACGGCAGTGGTTTGGAGTCAGTGGAATGCACTGTACAGGACGTCTGGCTCGGAGCTGTCCTTGAAGTAACCGATTTGCAACAGTTCGTAGTGTCACTGTGGTGCCAACTGCATCTCGAATTTCTGCTGCAGACGCAGTACGATTAGCCACAGCCATACGCCGAATACGACTGTCTTCCCTCTCAGTAGTACCACGTGCCTACCTGAACCTGGTCTTCTTGAGGCAGTACCTTCCCTTGACCACTGCCGCCAATACTCATGCACAGTGCATACATTCCTGCCAAGTCTTTCAGCAATATCACGGAAAGAAAACTCACCTTCTCGTAGCCCTACAACACGACCTCGTTCAAACTCAGTGAGCTGTTGATAATGGCTTCTTCGTCTTCTCAGAGGCATCCTTGACTAACATTAACCCACTACGTCAAATCTCAACTGTAAATAACGATCGCGAACCTTACATCGATTATTTCAAGCAAACCTCATTTGCATGTTCATAGTGTCGCTACTAGCGCCACACTCGAAATTTGAATCGACGTCATCTTTCAGATGTAAAAACACGCCTACCAAATTTCGTTTATCTAGCACAGCTCCTTCCTAGTGTTGGGATTTTTTTTTCCAACAGTGTAAATGTATAAAAACTATTTTTTAACCATCCCAAAATTATTTTTAAAAAATATTTTTTAATACTATCAAATTTCTGACATATATAGTTTAAGTTTTAATTTTTAATCAATTTTTTAGAAACATTTTAAGCATATTGTCTAACAATTTATTTCGAACAAAATAAAATTTTACTTGCACCAGCAGGTTTCGCTTGCATGTTGGAAAAAAAAGTCTTTTATCAACGTATTGCCATCACGCTAACAAAAGCTTAGATTAAAAGATTAAGTTAACTTTTACTACAAACTAAACCCAGAAAATTGTAATTTTCAGCATGTGTCTGTAAAAAATAAAAATAAAAAACATGAAATACATTTTTCTAGAAAGATAAATACAAGAAAAAGATTTTTGTGAACTTTCAAAATATCTATGTAACTACTTCAATTATTCTATAGTATATAAAAAAAAACATTTTATGTTCCTACGAATCATACTTTGTAAAATATTCTTGTGACATTATTGTTTTAAATTTATATATAAAAGCATTACCCGGCGTCCTGGCATAGGGATAGCATGTCTTCTCCGTGATCTGGGCATCCCGGGTTTGAGTTCTGCTTCTGGCATGGTAGTTATTCTGCGTTTTATCTGTGAATAGTATGAATGTGCCTCCCTGTAAAAAGGGGTTGTGCAAGCCAATGTGAAACATGAAGTAGCTAAAGTTGCACTCTTGGCCCTAATTGGCGTAACTGAAAAAACAAAGGACGCTAATTTAGACTTAAATCGCTGACAGCTTTCTGTCAGTAAGCTTTTAAAAGTGCCATAATAATAACAACAATATAAACAGGTATAGGACAAAATAACAGGAACACCTGATTAAAAGTGAAAACTTTTATTTAATAAGATGTTAGGTCACATTTGACCTGAATGACCGCTTGCATTTTACATGGGATTGACAGATAAAAGTCTTGAACAAAATTCAGCGGAATTAGCCCTCATTCCTCATACAGAGCAGTTTCGAGTTCAGGTAGTGTCTGAGAAGGAGAAAACCAAACCCTAAGAATCTCTAAAAACCCCACAAAAGCTTAATGATATTGAGATCAGGTGACTAAGTACACCAGGCTAAATGTTCCACTTCTTCACTATGCTCATGTAACTATGTTTGAATACAATGAGACGTGTGAACAAGGGCGGACTCAGAATACCAGAAGTTCCCCTAGAAAGTGGGTGTGGTGATATCTTAATAAGCCAGATAACATCTACGGGACACGAGCATGCTTTTGCCCTGTGGTTATGTTACTGGCCTTCAGATCCAAAGGTCCCAGGTTCTATTCTGACCCAACATCACCAGCCACAATGGTGACCCGGACGTGATCCTTCAACCTTCACGCAACTGATGTAGCGCCATCTACCCGCAACCAAAGTCGTCAGACTCACTTGACGCAACAACTCACGCACGCTCGCCATAACGCTTGGCGTGACTAAAAAGCTCTCCGCTCGCCAAACAAAGATGGGTACGGCGCAGTAGACACAACAGCTACACACAGCAACCACTCACTCAAAAAACCAATTCATCACCACTCAACAGCAACGCATATCGTTCGTCAACTCACTGGATGAGACTAAAGCATAGGGTAAAGACGATTTGCGAGAATGCATCGATAATTACATCCTGCCATCACACCTCTCAAGACAACGAGAGGCCCCAATTCACGAGAAGATATTGGGCCTACGCCATCACAGAATCCCCACCATGCTTCATGGTTGGAACCAAGCAGTCAATATGCAATGCTTCTGCTTAAGTCCGCCATACAAACACATGTTCGGTGGTCTGGAATAATGTAAATGAGGATTCATCAGACCAGATGACCAATTCCCATGTGTTCAGTGTAGGTGGTCTCGATACTATTGTAGTCTCTTATTGGAAATTCCTCGTTGAAACTAACGGTTTTCGAATAGCTACACTACCATGAATGTTCATGGTTTAGTTTTTAGTTTTAGTTATATTAACGTCCCGTTCAAAGCCACACGAGGGCTATATTGGGACGGACCTCGTCATTTTGAACCACGAGCAGATGACGAGGACGACACCTGAACTGGCACCCCCCTGTCCCCACCACACCACACCAGCGGGAGAACGTTTGGCCTGACAGATTTAACGTACAAAAGACCCCCTCACACGACGGATCTTCGGTGGAATCGAGTCTCGAACCTGAAACCCTCCGGTTCCGAAGCAGAGACCTTACCACCAGGCCACCGCGGCCCATGAATGTTAACGCCAATTCCCGTTGAGTACTCTAATAATCAGTGGTGGCGGGGTGGTCGGCTGTATGCAAGAAGAAGTAAGTACTCTAATAAAGATTGCTTACTACAAATTCGAATGTCTTGAAGAAGATGTACCAATCAGCAACCAGAATTTCCCCGAGGCTTGAATCCCAAGCCTTTCCTTCAAGGTCGAAATTGTGAAATTATTGATTGTCTTAAAATAGTAATTTTCAAAACTTTATAATTCGGTCAGATTTTTCTCAGAATGTAGAAACGCTTTTTTATTTAAAAATTGGTTTTCCAAGAGTATTTCAATGAATATGATTCCTTAGAACAAGAGAGGTGGACAAAAATTTAGCCTTCATAATTTTTTCAAAGGTAAATTTACTGTCTGAAACAAAATAAAATGTTATTTACGTCATTTAAATACTTTTGAAAGTAAAACTAGAAATTGAATTTTTCGATTATTAGAAAGATTTTATTGAATAAATCTTACAGATTTTTACATAAATTATAAAAAATATTCTGCGATTATGTTTTATGCTTACATATTTTTTTAAAAATGCTTAGTTTTGGTAAAAGCTTTTGTATTGAATCACTTCCATAAGAATTTAAAATTTAAATTTTATGGAATCTGAGAGAAAATTAGAGAGATACATAGCACAAAGAAGATAAAAGTTCAAGGTTTCTATAATATTATAAGTTATATATTAGGTTGTTCGGAAAGTAATTTCGTTTTTTCCTGACAAAGGATTTAATTGCATTTTTCGCACCCAATTTCATACTTAAACCGCAAAATCATTTTATGTTTTAAGAACTGATATAGCAAGGCTTGAGTGGGAAAAAGTGCAGCTGATTCTTCGCAGTAGTTTTTGGATGGTGCCCTTTTAAATATGGAGAGCAATAAACAGCATTTTCGTCATTTTTTTCTTTTTTGCTATAAAAGGTAAAAGTGCTGTTCAAGCCAGAAATAAATTAGCCAATATGTGTGGAGAAGATGTGTTAACAGTACATCAGTACCAGAACTGATTTGCAAAATTTTTCCTTCAAATGAGGAGGCCAAAAACCACCTCGATCAGTTTTTTTTACAGCAAAGACCAAAACTTTTATGAGCGTGTAATCATGTTACTACCAAAAGGTATTAGACCAGAATGGCAAAAGGTATTAGACCAGAATGGCAATTTTATAATTTAATAAATAATTTATTCATTAAACGAAAATTTCTTTTCATTTTGACACAAAAATACGAAATGACTTTCCGAAAAACCCAATAAATACAAAAATTTAGAGAATGCAAATAATTTGTTGAACATTAATTTCAAATAACCAACTGGTCGCAATAGCCGGAGAGTTTAAAATATAGTTTTTTAAGTCATTTTGAATTAACATACTGAAAAATGTGAATTATTATACGTAGATAGACTAAATTATGTATAAATTTTTTCATCTCGCTGAGGAACTTCGTGTCTTCGATTTTAATCCATTTGGGTAGATGACAACAAAGTCACATCATTTCAGTCTTCTGACTCATATTTCGCAAACACAATGTCATTTTGCTTATTCCTCATGCGATAAATTTAAATCTAAAAGGTAAAATGTATGACAAATTAAATGGCATTAGCTGGCACATTTTTTCGATAAATAACTGCATTTATTTTTTTAAGAGAAAAATAACATAAGTCTTGTTACTGTTTTTAATGCTGGAAAAACCCCATCAGGATCAGTCTTCCCAAACTTTTCTCGCACATTCTCTAATAAAGGCCTTATTCTTTAAAAAAAATGCATGTCTCTGATACGTAATAGTTAAAAAATGTGTGTGTGTGTGTGTGTGTGTGTGTGTGTGTGTGTGTGTGTGTGT
>JAPMOQ010058490.1:425210-456570 GCA_026543055.1 Argiope trifasciata | reverse complement strand
GTGTGTGTGTGTGTGTGTGTGTGTGTGTGTGTGTGTGTGTGTGTGTGCGTGATGTTGTGTCTTCTCTCTCTGCACATTATATGCAATAAAATAAAAAAATAGCAGAATTATAATCCAAAAAAAATTGGTAAAAAACGTTAAGGGCCAATGAAATACGTGCAAAAATATTGACTTACTTTTTGCAGTTTATCAAGAATTGAAGCGATCTGCCATGGATGAAACTTGAATGTAGCTTCATGATTTTCGATAAAAATTCTTCTAATAAAATGTAACAAAACAGAAAATACATGAAAAATGGCATTTAGAAGCAATCTGACTTGCATTGAAAAGCAGTTAACAACGGCATGTATACGTTCATTTATACAATGACATTTGTTTGTTGAATTGAAATATTTTGAATAATCCTTGTAAAAACACAAATTACAAACATCTTAAGTGCACAACTTTAGTTTAGTGTGTGTGTATTTCTTAACTATAACACACCGAGTCTAGCTCAAAGCCTTCTTGAATTATTTGTCTAAGATAGACAGTGCGACAGAATGCCAAAAGTGCGTTTTTCGAACTCCAAAGTGGGAGAGGTAGTCTGAACGCTAGAGATTCTTTAAAATTTCAAATTCGAATTTTTTTGACACTCACGATGCTTTCCTTTATACTTTGTATATGAGAAGGTTATCTTTTCTCAGAAACAATTATTTTAAACGGTCGTCAAGATGATGCTGTTGTTTTAACGAAATCCTTCCTTGTTTAAGGAAAGAATATGAAGAAAAGAAATATTGATACTGTCCAGATGCTTTGCTTTCTTTCATATGCTTTTTCAACAGTTTCCGGACCATAATGTGTATGTTTTCTTCTAGAAAATTCCAGAAAGGAAAAATTAGTTCTTTTAGATTTATAAGTTTTGCATTTTGCTTGGAAAAATATACAAGAATATCCTGGACTGTTTTTAGTTTGATTGCCAAAGACATACTAGCAATCCAAGAATTGGAATTCTCTTACATTGTTAAGCAGAAAAATGTTAAATAATAACAAAAATCATCAAATGAGATTTTAAAAATTGAAAGATTGTTTTTTTAATATCTCGTATACGAAGAGAAAGAATTGTTATTGTCACAATATTCGAACTCGGGATTTCGGTGAATCTCCACGTTTTTGACCTTCCTAAATCCGAAAAAAAAATATTAAAAAAAAGGCGTATCTTTCTGAATACAATAATTCAAAATTATATTGATATAGATTAAGGTAACCGACTACGTTCAAAGGAAAAATTTAGAAAAATTCGATTTTTTAAAATCTATTTTCGGTTTTTAGATGTATTACCAATTAAAAACACTAGAAATACAAAAACATTATTTGAAAATATAACATATTTTGAGAAATAGAAAAATTTGTATTAAATTCTAATGAAATTGAACCAAAACGGTTAACACTCTTCACAAAATTGAATGCAACAATCCTATTTTTCTTTGTACACAAGTTTTAGAATACAATGATGAATGAAATGAACCAAAGTCTAAGAAAAAATTTGAGATGCAAAAAAGTTACGGGTAAAAATATACGTATATATTAATTTTTTCCATCAATTCACAGCTTTATTTTTCTATAAACACTTATAAACGAAAAATTATTTCACCAAGAATAAAACTTTTGGTTCATTTCATCGCCTATATTATTTAAAACACACGCTGAAATTTTAATGTAAATACCTATTTTAGTTTTTAGAATATCATGTTAATGGTGGATAATTTTTATGAAAATTAAAATTGAAGTTAAAGACAAAGCACAGATTAACCCAAATTTGGTGAAAATGTGCTTTGGGTCTCCTGCTTGGCGCATTTTCAAAAAATCGCCAACTGGCGTGTTTTTGCGTGTTGTCTCGCGGAGTTGAATGTAACTAACTCTATGTAAATTGGCGATGTAACAATATGTAGATTGGCACTATGCCAGTTGGCGACTGTTTGAAAATGCGCCAAGCAGGGGACCCAAAGCACAGATTAACCACAAATTTTAGCTGAAAAATATTTTTTTAAAAAAAATTCCTCTTTATAATCGGTTAGACCTTACTTTTCTAAGAAAAAACAAACCATGTTTGAAAGATAAAAGTCTAAATTACAAGAAATAACACTTTTTAAAAATATATCGCCAATGTGGTCGAATACCGGTGTTTTTAACGTAGTCGGATACCTTAATGAGATTATGTGTATTAAATTTAGAGCGAAATCCATTCTTTGAAATTCCGTTTGTCCGACACTACGAATATAAGTTAATACAATAATTACAAAAAACGAAAACAGCTAAATGGATGAAATTTGATGCACAGATTTTGCCTTTAAAGTGCAGGTACTTATCAAAATTGTAGCCAGATAGGACAATTAGTTGATTGCGTCGATCTATGCTCTCACAAGTATACAAATGCAATGACGTAAAAATATAAAATCTGATTTCACATTTTATGATTACAGTTATAGTTCAAATTTTGGTTTCAATCGATCAGAAAAAATACGTCAAAAATGCGAATTCAATTTTCGGTTACAGTTTACTGCGATGCAAGCATTAATCATAAAAATAAAAAAATCCATGGATGACATGATATCCACGTCAAAATATATATACACAGTATTCACGTCAAAGAATAGTATCATTGCCTGGCTTACCGAAAATAGTTTAAACATATAACTATAACGCATATGAAATTAGATGAATAAAATATTGTGCATCTAAAGTATAGTCCGTACCGAATTTTTAATTAAATCCGATAAGGAATTGATCGTCTGTCAGTCTGTACTGTTGTTTACATGTAAACTCAATAACTTATAAACGTGTTTATATAAATGAAGTTCAATATGTGATCTTGTTACTAAAAAGTATAGTTCTAAGTCGTATTTTGATTTCAATTGGTCAAAAAATACATTTGTAGGATTTCCCACGAAGTTATTTTGTTTTGCCATTATTTACTCTGAAGTGAGAATTGTTAAAGGTTAGATAATTTCCCAGAGGACGATTCCTGATTAGCGACATCTGTCGAGCTATCTGTCGCCGACAAAGACAAAGTTATAATAAGATCTTACTTTTTTTTATTAGTCCATTTGACGGCATTTACAAAGGATACTGGGTTGGATACCTATCGGAATCCTTTTATTATTATGCATGTACTTATTAGATCCTCGAATAAAGAAATTTTTAGCCGCGAATATAGGCATTGGGTCGCATTTTTTAAATCCGCGAATGGTGAGAACGCGAATGAAGGAAGCGCGAATAAGGAGCTTTTACTGTATACCAAATTTCATGCATGAGGCTTGCAATGTTTTTCAGCTATCGTATTCACATACACGGTAACCCACCATTCGAAATTTCAAAGAAATGTCCTTTGTATTGAAGCTACTCACAAAACCATCTATCTTGCCATCTCTTCATCTATCTAGCTTGTCGAAAGACGGATATAATTTCAAAGTTGCACTTTTCGCCCTCAGAGAATTTTGAAACTTGGCCTATCGTCAAAATCTCGAAAGTGGATGTTTTAACAATTGCAAGGCTTTCTCCGTAAACATTTCTAACACATAGGGATGGAAAATAAAGGTGCAATTACAAAATATGTTTTTTTTTTTCCTCCTTTAAGGTATCCGACTACGTTACTAGAGCCGCGGTGGCCTGGCGGTAAGGTCTCGGCTTCGGACCCGAAGGGTTTCAGGTACGAGCCTCGATTCTATCGTCGTGTGAGGGGGCCTCTTGCACGTTAAATCTGTCAGGCCAAGCGCCCTCCCGCTGCTGTGGTGTGGTGTGGAGAGGGGGTGCCAGTTCAAGTGTCGTCCTCGTCACCTGAACCTGGCTCAAAATTACGAGGTCCATCCCAAAAAAGCCCTCGAGTTGCTTTAAAACGGGGCATTAATATAAGTAAAACTAAAACCGACTACGTTACTTTGTTACTGGTTATCGACCACATTGGCGACGTTTTTTAATTGCTATTTCTTGCAGTTCAGACTTTCCTCTGTCCAAAAAAAAGTTCATCTTTACTAGGAAAAGGAAGGCCTCTACCTATCATCCAGGGTCACACATTTTTCAGTTAAAATTTGTCTTTAACTTCCATTTTCTCAAAACTTCATTTTCATAAAAATTCCCCACCGTTAACATGCTATCTCAAAAACTAATAGATATATTGACATAAAAATTTCAGCGTGTGTTTTAAATAATATGACCAATGAAATGAACCAAAAGTTTTATTCTTGGAGAAATAATTTTTCATTTATAGGGATTTTCAGAAGAATTAAGTTGTAAACTTAAGGGAAAAAAATGCATATATACGTATATTTTTACCCTTAACTTCTTTGTATTTCAAATGTTTTCTTAGATTTTGGTTCATTTCATTCATCATTATATTCTATAACTTGTGTACAAAGAAAAATAATATGGATACATTACAATTTTGTGTAGAGTGTTAACCTTTTTGGTTAAATTTCATTAAAATTTATGACAAATTTTCTTTTTTCTTAAAATCTCTTTTAATCTCTCTCTTTCTTAAAATCTCGCTTTTTGAAAAAAAAATTGTATTTATTAGTATTTATAACAGACAATACAATTAAAAATCATTGATAGTTTTAAAAAACCTAATTTTTCAAAAATTGTGCTTCGAACGTAGTCGGATACCTTAATCTTTTTTTTTTTTTTTTTTTTTTGTCCCCGCTCTCTCTTGGGGAGGGTGCGGTATCGCCACAAATCGGTGGTAAAAAATTTCCGTGAAGTACAGTAAAAGCTCCTAGATTCTTTCATTCGCGTTTTCACTATTCGCGGATTAAAAAAAGGCGACCCATTCCTCTATTTGCGGCTAAAAATTTCTTCATTCGCGGATCTAATAAGTACATACATAATAATAAAAGGATTACAATAGGTATCCAACCCAATATCCTTTGTAAATGCCGTCAAATGGACTAGCAAAAACAGTAAAATTGATCTTATTACAACTTTGCCTAAAGTATGTTGTTAAATGCAAAATGCAAACATAGCCGAAATCGCGAATGGAATAGGACGAGATGGGTTCGAACAGATAGAATCAAGAGACATTCAGGAATTGCTTGAATCGCAAGATGAAGATCTGACTGAAACCGACTTGGAGGAAATGTTAAAATCACAGTCAATTGAAGAAGAGGCTTCAACAAACACTGGAAACGTGACATTTCATTAAAAAAATCTTAGTGAAGGTTTAAGAATGGCAAATGAGCTTTGCAATTTCTTTATGAACATTGATCCGTTTATGGACCAAAGTCTTGTTTTTAAGAGGCAAATCGCTAGTGCGACTACTTCGTATCAGTCTGAATGGAAGGAGCTTTTGAAAACTGCCAAGCAAGAGAAAATTACAAAATTCTTCAAACCATTGCCTAAGCCTTAAGATAATTAAGCAAAATGTTCAAAAACTTCAATTAAATATACATATATATAATATATATATATATAATATTTTATTTTTTCCTCTAGGAACGTATTCCCTATAATCCCGTATAAATTACCATTTCTTATCCACGGCTTCTATATTCCCGTCATATTTATGGAACGTATGCCCCGCGAATAAAGAGCTTTTACGGTAGTTACATTTTCACTTCCTTGGAGAATAAAGAAGTAGTGGTATTACCTACCTCGTTTAAAGTTCATGGCCTCTGATGAGTTTTCTACTTTCTGAGAGCTTGTCACATATGTTTCTCGTCAAGAAAGTAGTTATGCAATCACATATGCCGAAAATATTATTCGTGACGACCAGTTCATGCAGTTCACTATGATACCTAGGCAGAATCATGGTAATGTTTTATGTTATGGTTACACCTTTCTACGGGTCGCGGTAGCCTGGTTGGTAGAGCGTCAGTCTCGTAATTGAAAGGTTGCGGGTTCTGTCCTCGTCTAGTCCAAAGACCGCCGTGTTGGCTAATGGCAGTTGGGGCACGATAAATAGGTCGTGACTGCAAAGTCCTCCAAGTTCCTATAACAAAACGATACCTCTGGGGGTACTGAATCAGGGATGAGCCGGTCTCCGATTTGGATCTAAATTCTGACTTGCTGATGGATGAACGAATGTATAATTGAATTCGACTGCCCCCTAAAAAGGGTTGTGTCGTATGTGTTCTAGCAAAGTCGTCCTTTCACCTGAACAGTGCTCGTTAACAACGAAAGGCGCACACCTCTGCCTTAATCGAAACAGTTCTGCTAATTCGGCTTGGCATGACCAAGTGGCATTAGAAAACAACAACAGCACCTTTCTGATTTATTTCATACATTTTTTATTGATGGATTCTTTCACTGAATCTGCATTTTTGCACTTGTTATTGCATTTTATTTACATACTGGCTGTCCGTAAGGAATATTGATTGTGTTTAATTTCTGTCGTGGCTGGTTCGCGAGTGCTTTGAATAAATAAACGAATAGAAAACTTAACAAAACTTTTATTGCAGATTCGTTCTGAGTTAGTTACTCTGCTCAGTAACTCATTCTTCTCCAAGAGCAAACATCCGAATGACCTCACTCTTTTAATTACACTCGCTCTGGTCGTCTAGCGCCATCTATGAACGTTTATTTCCTAACGTTTCAAAATCCAATCATTACAATTTCAATCAAATTTCTTACATAACTTGATGGTAGTGAATACCTCAACAAAGTATTTTTAGGCATCAAATTGTAACAAATGTTTGAACCGTTTCTTTTTAAAAGCTTTACTCCTGTACTTTTTATTACGTACATGTGACGGCCATGGTGTTCTGAATCGGCTTTGGATCTGGTGGGTTTCAGGTTCAATACCAGATTTCATCGAAGAAACGTTGTATAAGCGGGTCTGGTACACGGTAAACCCGTTGGTTTAGTTTAGTTTAGTTATATTAATGTCCCGTTTTAAAGCAACACGAGGGCTATTTTGGGACGGACCTCGTCATTTTGAACCACGGTCAGATGACGAGGACGACACCTGAACTGGCCCCTCCCTCTCCACACCACGCTACACCAGCGGGAGGAAGGTTGGCCTGACAGATTAATGTGCAAGAGACCCCCCCCCACACGACGGTTCTTCGGTGGAATCGAGTCTCGAACCTGAAACCCTCCGGTTCCGAAGCCGAGACCTTACCACCAGGCCACCGCGGCCCGGTAAACCCGTTGGAACTAAACGTCTACCAGCTGGTGTGGTGCAGGAGTTTGGTGAGAGGAATGTCAGCTCAGATGTCTTCCTCGTGATCTGACAACGGTAAAAAATTACGAGGTTCGTCCTAAAATAGCTTTAAAGTTCCTTTAAAAAGGGACTTTAATGCAGCTAAACTAAACTATTGCGTACATGAACCTTCCCCAAAAAATAGACTCGTTTTACATCATAGTGCAGTTATTTTACTATCTAATTTATCCTTTTTTATTAGCGCATTATCTTTCGCAGATTTCATTTTTTTATACTGCATGTAAATGCCTTTATAATAAACAAATCTTTTTTTTTATTCTTTCAGCTTTTGGCAAATGGAAGAAAATCACGCGATTAAATATTTGATGGAAATGAAATTGTATTACTACAATAAAATATATAACTAAAAAAAATTATGCAAAAAAATTTTTGAAAAAAATACAGTATAAAATATTGTGATATCATTAAAATAATATCATTGATAAATGATATTGATATCATTAAAAAATATAATTAAAATTGATATAATTAAAAATTGATTGATAATAATTTTGTTGAATTAATAATATAATAATTGGTATCATAAATTGATTGATATGATTATAAATTGATATTATTAAAAAAACAGTTTTTCTTTAAATATTTTTTAACCGTTCAAGAATTTTTGTTGTGATATTTTTGTAAGTTATAATAAAATACCAAAATCTTTTTAATTTTTAATTAATTAAAATTATAATTACCATTTTAACAAAAATAGCTTTGACGTTCATATTCGCATCCTCCCAAGTCTATTTGTACCAAATTTGGTAGCTCTAGATAGAACGATCTGACCTTCAGTGAGTCAACAGGCAGGCTGACAAACATTTTTCTTTATTATTAAATATTTGTATATGTGATTTTATCTAAAGTTCCGTACCATGCCCCATTTCAGAAAATGCAATTTCTTGGCTTAAACACCTCTGTTCAATCATAACAAAGATAATATCTTATCATTCTGATTGATGGTGATGATGTCGTGTCCGTGTTTCCACTGAAAGGGGGTGCAGTAGCTTCTGAGGGTAAAGACCCCTGAGCACCCAGAAGGCAGAAGTCTGACGTCTAGCTCAAATGAAGGTGACACACACATTTGCTTGCACAACCCCTTTTTACGGCCCCGGTGGCCTGGTTGTAAGGTCTCGGCTTCGGAACCGGAGGGTTTCAGGTTCGAGACTCGATTCCACCGAAGAACCGTCGTGTGAGGGGATCTCTTGCACGTTAAATTTGTCAGGCCAAACGTCCTCCCGCTGGTGTGGTGTGGAGAGGGGGATGCCAGCTCAGGTGTCGTCCTCGTCATCTGACCGTGGTTCAAAATGACGAGGTCGGTCCCAAAATAGCCCTAGTGTTGCTTTAAAACGGGACGTTAATATAACTAAACTAAACAAACCAAACCCCTTTTTACATGGGGGAACATTCATACATCTCACAGATAGAACACAGATTAACCATGCCCGAACCGAGACTCGAACCCGGGACACCCAGACACGCTACCCCTAAGCCAGGACGCCGTCTGTCATACTGATTATATATATGATTAGATATGACAGAGAAGTAAAACTATCTTTTGAGTGATTAGAGAAAAGGCCGATTATCTACATTGGGGATATGAGATATTTATTGCAGGTATTTCAATATATGTACATGCATTGCTGCTGCTGGTGCTTTAAATTTTTCGATGTATGATTTTTACTCAAAATATTTAAGTTTTAGTTTATAGTAAATATACATATTTTTTAATGAAATTCATTATTTCAAGTGCTAACAAATTATTTTTATTTAAATTTATATGGTTCAAAATATGAAAGGTTTGGGGAAAACGTAATTTTAAAGATGTGATGTTACTTACAGGAAAAATTCTGAATACAGTTTCTAATTGGTTACATCGAAGCTTTTAAGGAGAATACATACATGCCTTTAAAAAAATTTAATAAAATTTTTATTGAAATAAAAACCCTACAGATTTTATAGATAAAAGTTTCTTTAAATTGACTAAAAACGAGAATCAAAAACCAATCTAGCGATTGAAAAATTCTGCTGTAATTATTGTTTTTATCATTAAATATAATTTTTTTAACGCCGAATGTGTTAATGAAATATGTCTTTATAATTAAAGTTACCAAAGTTAAGAATTATCCATATATTACTAATTAAAATTCGTTAATCACAGAATACGAAGTATTGAAGCCAATGTTTTCCCATTATAGCGGCAGCCAATATTTTCCAACGGGAAAGTTAAAATATTGATTTGTTTACATAAATGCAACAATTATAGATCGTTTTAAAAGAGTAATTCTTTTAACGTTATGCAAATATCAATGAAATTGTTACAAAAGCTGAAATGAAAAAAATATATACCCAAATTCATAACATGCCTTAATATATAAATTACATTCAATCTATCTGATATAAAACCTTATTATTTTCCACGAATTATTATTTTTGCTAAAGTAAACAAAACAAAAAAATCCTTGTTGTTTGCGTGATGTCTACAAAACGTCTGAATGAATAACTATGTCATTCACAACTATTTAAAAAAGAAAGAAAAAAAATTAGCGTCCATTATTGTAGAACAATAGAATCAAATAGTGTTAAAAGAAAAAGCAAACGATCTACTTTTTAAGAAGCCACCATTCCAAATAGACAAAGCAGCCAGAAATTTTAAATATTAGGGCTTATAAGAAGAGTTTCTCAGGATATTGAACTGTCACGCCACACAGCATGTCCCCTAAGGGCACCTCTGACTCATTTGAGGAACCTGCCTGTGATGGAAGTTCGCCTGCTCATTTTCTTTTCTTCCGCAGAAACAAATAACTTCAGTAAAAGCTCATCAGAAAAAGAAAAAGAAAAAAATTAAACATTCAAAAAAATTGGAAGAAAGATAAAACTGTAAAGAAATCGCCTCTTCATACTCTCTGCCAGAGGTAATGTTAGAATTTTTCTTGTACAACACTCTCTAAAAAAAAAGGAAAGCAAGACAACAGAATACATAAAAATAAGAATTTTCGGCCGCTTGGTCGTTCGTTCTCTATGTTGTTGCCAGGCTGGCTGGCACAAGGCGTGAATAGAGGTCTCTTAGCCGCCGAGAACGAAGCTCGAATCTGATTGGTCCGCTTGCTTCGTTTCGTCAAACCTCGCTTGTTGTCAGGGTGTTTAATCCATTTCGCTATACCAGCTGTGCGTACGGACAGCGCACAGCGTATTTTTGTTCGTCCGCTATACGAAGTGCTCATAATTTTTATAGTAGAGCTTTTCTTTTCTTTTTGTTGGAACTTGCCTTATCATTGGTGGGGAAAAAAATAACAAGAAAAACGAGTTCACCAATTCTGATTTCAAAAAAGAGGACTTTGGTATGTATTCTTTTTTTTTTTACAACTTTTTTATTAAAAAAAAATAGTGTTGAAAAGATGAATGAATGAGGTAGTGTTTATTTCTTCCAAAATTATGTTATTCTGTAGTGTTTATATTCGAAGATAAACGCGTAAAAATCCGCCAGTTTCCGAGTGCTTTTTTAATGACTTTTTATCTGATTTGTTTAATTCTGAAATGAATATACTTAACCGAGAGATTTGACGCACTGCGTGAAATTTATTGAATGATGACCCGTTAGATCGCGAGGTCAGGTGGTGTTTTTTATAGCCTTTTTATTGACATCCGAGGGAGAAATGTTTGTAAACAAGACAAAAACCTGAAACGGCAGAAGCTCGCTTTTTGCAATTCGTTTTGTTTCGGTTTCCGTATGAATCAAGACATGGGGTTAGCAAAGGGATTCTCGTTTTGACAGTCGGCCTGTTTCAGGGATGGCATATTTTTATTTTATTCCCTAAGTAAAGCCATAGGTAACTTTACAGGGGTAAATAGGAAATGCTGCAAGTTTGTATACGATGGATGACAGTGGCAATGAAAAGAATGTGTGTAGTATTAACGGCCAAATTACTAATTTTATATAAATGACGTTGTATCTAGTTGCACAAGTATAGATTTAACAAATTATTTATTAATTTTAATATTGAGTATTTAAATAACTTCTTTTTGACGAAATATATAAATAAAGGTAGATAATTTTAAAAAAAATGTTTTTAAACAAAATATATGGTAAATTTATAATTGTATTTAATAACAACTTTAATTATAACTGTCTTTGGTATACAGAGTTTGCTACTTAATAGTTATTTTGATAACAAAGTTTCAGAAATAAAACACTTGATTTAATAATATTTAAACAGATCCTATGTTGTTTTGAAATTTGAATAAGTTTATTAAAAGAGTTATGTGATATCTGATGTCATAAATAGGTATAAAACATATTTAACAATAAATTACAAGTGTACTCATTAAAATAATAATGATGGATTTAACAAATGGTGCTCTCTTTTTGTAATGAATTATTTAAGATTTTGTTTTTAAATTCAAAAATTTCTGCAGTAACTAATTCTTCTATTTTTATCATTTCTAATCAGACATTTATCAGCATCTTTACTACAGAATAAAGTCTATTTATATCTTCAAAGATCAGCTGTGAAATTTACATTTTATAAATATAATTATCTTAAAATAAAAAATGCAACTTTTTTTAAACACAAAATGATATAATTAAATAGTTATAAAAATAATTTTTATTAGAAGATATAAGCAAACATAATAAAATTGAAAAATCAGTATTAGTTACCTCTTAATAATGATCTATTCTGATAATTTTATAAATTTTTAATTTATTTAAAAATCTTAATTTTCTTGTTACATCAAAATTTGACTTGAAATTTTTTTTTGTATTATTTCAATTTTGATAAATCAGAAAAAGTATAAATATATTCAGCTGTGTGTTCATTAATGTGTTACTTTTAATCTTTTGAGCAAATGTTTTTTTAATGTCTATAGGAATTTGTCAGATTTTTTCTAATGTTGAAAGCATTGTTCTTGTTATAAATTTTTGCTAATGTTTAATGTTAATATATTTAAAAGATATGCCAGAGATAAAAACAAAAAGACTAATTTGTATTAATATCCAGTCACTTTCTCTCGCAAGCTTTTATTTATTTCTGATGAAAATTATTAATTGTTTTTCCTAAATATTTCATGTACTTAAATATTTTTCTTTCTTGATATTTCCTATTTTATCATCAAGATGAAATTTTATTCTTTTTATGCTAACAAAATTTTATATAACTAAAGAGATTTTTATTATGAATATAATTGAAGGTAAGTGATGTGAATAAAATGAAAAATTTCTTATAATTTTATAAATGTATTTGGTCACATCTATCAATAATTTAAAATGTATATTTATTTTAACTTGTAATAGGTTAAATGATTACTTTATAATTTCTTTGAAAGAAGTATTGGCAAATCTTAAGATATGGAATGAAAAATATATGTTTATTATTTTTTAAAAAAGAAGGGACTGGGAGTAGAGAGAAAATTACTAGATTTATACAAAGTATATGGAATAGTGTATTTGATTTTTCAAATGTTTATTGCTCTTTGGTGTGTAAATATTTACTTTTTTGGTTTTAAAAACTATTTTAATGACTTCAATAAAATATTTATTTTATATGAATTATTACTTTAAATAGTTTACATTGTAAATAATAGCATTATTAATTTTTAGTATAAAATAATAATTGATGATTAGGATATTTCTGGCTTAAAAGCACAATTTTTAATATAGTTATTTTGTGTTTGTGTCAATAAAGAATTTTGATTTTACAGATTCAGCTATGAATGTTGTCAAAAACTGTATACAGATTCATAGGATATTTAACTTTGTTACATGACATTCAGTTTGGCCTGATTTGTGACCTGTAGTTCCAAAAATTGATTAAGACTGTAAGTATCCTTCTTTTACTTTAATTAATGAGAAAAATTAATAATGTGTAGTTAGCTACAATTGATTTGTTAAAAAGGGGGAGGACTTATGAAATTAAATTATTATTACTTTAACTGTATAGTTTCATTACACTAATGTTGATTAATGGCTTTTAAATGTTGACCAAAATATTTTTATCATTTTTAAATGTATTGGGATATATGATGACATAATGAGATGCTGCTTAACCTTTTCTTTGATGTTGAATTTGAATTTCCATTGATTAGAATACCCTCTTTGAAAATTTAATCATATTTTTATATTGTTGCCCAATGTGAAATTCTTTGTTATATGAATTATAATTTACATATTAAAAGGAGGGGGGGAAATCCACTTTAAGCTTTTTAAGCATTACAAAATGCATTTATTTTTAAGATAAATAATGAAATAAGTAAATAAATATGGTGTTTAATATTTATTAATTTATTTGTTACATTAATTTAATTCCTTTTTTTAGCATGATTATGAAAGTTTTTGATATAAAAAAATATGTGAATTATAAATGGTCAAACTTAGATCTTAAACTATTTATTTAAAAAATTACAGTTACTTTTTTTTTAATATAGATTCTCCAACACTTCAAATTTTATATGCATCTCTTACTGCATGGAATAAATAAGGTAATTTGTTTTTAATGTAAAATATTGCATTATTAAAGTTGATTAAAAGTCATATGTTTGGTATTTCTGGAGCAGACATGGAAGTGAATTGGGAATAAAGGGATGCCTTTTTTAATTATTTTTCTCTTTTAATGATTAAATGCAGAAATATTTCATTCAATCGTTAAATACTGGCTTAATTTTACTAGAGATGTTTTTAATTTAACTATTATAAAAAATGTGCTTCAAATAATTGCGAAATTAGGGAAATCTTGTTTAGCAATCGTTAATGTTTTAAGAGTAATAATAATTCCAAAAATTAAAATATATAAATAGTTCCTTTTTATTCTTTTCTAACTTTGAATGCACTATGTATATGTATTCCTTTCTTGTTTCTCATAATTGCCTTGTTTCTCATTCTTTATTCAAATTCTTAGTATTGATTCAAATAATCCATGATATACTAATTTACACACTAGATTTGAAAATATTTGTGTTAACTCATATGTGTTTACTTAGCCTCTTTTTTTTAAGTAATATGTTCTCTATTCCATATTTTAATTATTACTTTTATTGTAAATGATTTTTGGTATGAATCTTTAAATTGTATTCTCATAATTTTAATTAATAGAACATTACTCAAGAAAAAATTTCATATTGAATTTATTTTATTACATTAATATCAACACTTAATTTATGATTTCTTTTTTCTCATTAATATAAAATATACAAAAAAGTTGACAGTAAATCATTTCAAATAGACTCTAAAACTTATATATCTCATAATTATGTGGGAAAGTAGTTAAGTTTCATCTTAATACATATCCACTTTATTAAATATTTTTGAAACAGAAGATATGAAACAATTTTATATAATTATAATGAAATTCTCTATATTGGACTAGAAAATATCTAGTTTAATATGCATAGAATACCACCAATAATTTCTGAATGTTTTTCACTAGCTTTGAAGTAAGGGGATTGTTGTTGTTTTCTGCTTTGCAAGTTTTTTTTAATTTTTTTTTATGAAAAATATTACTAAAGCCCTGTTACTATATATCAACTACAATTTGTTGTATATAAAAAACATGCTATCATTTAGACACATCAATTCCTTAAAAGAAAAAGAAAAAAGTTTAGAACACAAGAAAAGAAATGTTGGATATTCAAAATCTGCTAATTTTTTCTGATTCTTATTTTTAAATTTTACTATCTAATTCTTTAAGTTGTTCAGAATTCATCACTATCTCTTTTTAAAACTCATTATATTTTATTAATAAAGAAAAGATTTGGATATTCTATTTGAATATGTGCAGTAGTTTTACATTTAATTTCAGCTATTTTCTTTTTTTCTAAAGAGATCAAGAAATGAGACAACTTTTTTTCTACATGTCATTGGTAGATCAAAGATAGGGAAATTTTTTCCAAATCTTCAGAGAGAAAAATAAGAAATAAGAGGCATGTATATAAGGACTAAGGGCATGAAGCATTCAGTATTTTGCCAGTGTTTCACATTTAAAGTAATAAGCTATTGATAGAATTTATTATTGTAATCAATTCATTAATTTTTATTCTTTATTTCACAGACTATGTGCAAGCACAAATCAGGTGGAATGAATAAACCATCCAGAACAACTTCTCATGATGGCCTCGATGAAAGAACAACTGCCTCAATCTCTAGTCAAGGCTGCCCTCAAAGCACAAGCGTAATATCCAATCCTCAGATCCCCAGCTCTGTCACTCAGAATCAAGAAATTTCCTGCAGCTCACAAGTAAGGAAATTTTCAACAACTGCAGTGGTCAATATGCAACCTCCCAAATGCAGCAGCTCCTGTGATACATATGGTTTCCTTCCAAACAACGATAATCCACCATGTGATTCAGAACAATATGAAGGCATGTCTTTCATGCCCAATGTCCAAGAAAGCCCACAAGAGTTCTTGGAGTCTCAGGACTCTGATGATGAGGATACAGAGCAGTCACCAATGCTATTAAAAGAAGCATGTGGCATGTACTGCAGTCCTCAAGATCAGTGGCATCCAAATATATTGCCAGGGGAAGAACTAGGCCAAACTATTCTCAATCCTAACCATTTCAATGCTTGTGATCCATATCCCTGTTCAGCCATGGACCGGAGAGAGAAAACATCCAACTGTGATAATTTTCCATTGTATCATAAGTATCGAACACGAACTACACCTCAAGAACCAGTATCGTATATTCAAACGCCATACCATGTGGCTGTGGCTTGCCCAAGTTACTTTGAAAGTACAATTAACAACTTTGATGAACATCCTGTAGCAAGTTTAAATGAACACAACTATGAAACTAAACACAAGAAAAAGTGGTTGCTTAATCAGAAGTGTAAAAGTGCCGACAGTGAACCGGATACTTTTAGTAGTCGACTCTCATCTGCATGCAAACGAGGTGTGTCTCCAGTCAGTTACAATTATGTTCAAGGTCACAGTACAAATATCTTAGAAACGCACATCAATGAATGTAACTCTTATTTGAAACCAGTATATGCAAATAATGGTGATCCAATTGCTGGACCTAGTGGATTACAACGTCCTTGTAGTATTAACTGGGAAATTGGTGCAAATACTGGGGATAGTGAATTCAGAAGTAGGAGTTACAGCTTGACTCCTACCATAAATTTTGCTGTTTTTGAATCAGAATCTTCTAGTGAGGCAGAAGATGTGCAAGAACCTATGGTGCCTGAAACAATTGAAGCACCAACAATAAATGAGGCTAGTGGAAAGACTATAGATGATCCATTTGAACTGCCAGTTATGTCTCTTGGCAAAGTCCTTCCAATATCACCGTCAGCTGCTCAGTTGAGTATTGCAAGCAGCTACGGTGATAATGGTTCACCCATATGCAAGATCTGCCATATGACAGCAAGAGAAAATGATCCTCTCATTTCACCTTGTCGCTGCTCTGGAACAATGCAATATATACATTGTGGCTGTTTAATGGTAATTATATATTTAGTTATAACATTCTTTTTCTTAAATTAGTATAATTCAACATTACCATCTGGATGATATGCAATCTGGAAAATGTATGTTCTATTGTTAAGATAATCAGATTAATTACTTATGATGAGTTATTCTTTTCTTTATAATTATATCTGACTTCCATAATTTTATTCTCAGAGTGAATGCTTTTTCATTGCTTGTTCAAATATAAATAGTTATATAAATTGACTTACATTTTCAGCCATTTATCACAATTAGCAATTTAAAAAATGTGTGATTACAATACTCTTATCGGATTAGTACTCACAATAATTCCACAACCAAGTAAGATTGTTATTCAGCAATAACAAACCTCGGTTAACGTTCATGATTATTTATTTTGAATTTCAATTATTTATTTTATGCAAATTAATCATTTTGAATATCGATTATATATTTTAGACAAATTTTATGATGAGCATTTAACTGATTATTACTGAAGTAGAAGTATACTTCTGTTTATTATATGCACATTAAAAGTTCTCGTCTTTCAAGTCTACTGGAGCCCAAATTAAAACTTTTAATACATTAAAAAATGTATGTAATGAAAAAGAATTTATATAGTCTGTAATTTCTTTTTGAATCTAAAAACTCATAAATAAACACAATTTTAAATCATCCATTTTTAAATATCTATATATGATGTGAAAGGCTCAAAATATATTCTACTGTAAGATTTCTTTAAAGTAACGCAGTTCAAAAATCAAGTAATTGCATTAAATAGTATACATTTTATTTTATGCAAATTATAATATTTGAATGTATGCATTTTACTGTAAAAGTTAACTTTGCATCATTTTTCTGCATATGATATAAATTAAGTGTATTTGTTGTTAAATTTTAAAATGCCAAAAATAAGTATTAAATCTGCAGTCATAAAGTACTATAATTTCCTTGTTAATTATGGTTTGTATTTTAAAATTAAAATATATATATAGATTTTTATTGTATAAACTTACATTTTAAAAAATTTATAAGCTATTTTTATAACTTTTTTCTCGGTAATATTTCTAAATTTTATATATTTAAGAAAATTGATTATTTGTATTTCAGTTTCTAAATTTTTGCTAATATGAATTTTATTTTTCCATTCCTAAAATGTTGACTAACATTTTATGTAAATTATTGATAAAAATACATCATTATAAATGCATCTTCATATCTATTTAATTTATTCATTCTAAAAAGTATAAATAATGAATAAATTCCAAATATGCTTTTATTTATATTTGCTCTTTATGAAAAATTACTAATTAATGAAACATATTAATCTATAGTAAATTTAAAGTTTTTATTTTATCATTATTTCATGAAATGGTTTAATATTTTAGTTATTTGTGTTTGTGGAACCTAATATATTTAGATAAATTTGTTTATAAGTGTTTACAAATAATAATTTCTTTTCTATTCCTCACAGAGGTGGCTTGAAGTATGTCATAAAAGAGGAAGGAGGCCTGCCAGTTGTGAACTTTGTCAATATCAATATCACTGGCACAAAAAATTTAAGGTAGGTGTACTTTATCAATCCAATTAAGTTATTTGGAATTAAAGCTTTATGAAATATGATGAATTGAATATAAATTGTATGATTTTTTTTTGTGTGACTATTTAAGTGTTATATAATGCATTACATGCAACAAAAAAGTTTTTTAAAGGTTGCTAAGTTAAAAGTAATTCATGATGAAACAGCATTTAATTGTCAAATTACATTGAATTGACAAGCATCTCTTGCAGTCAATGAAATCAATGTAATATATTATCAAAACAGGGGAAATAAAAATGTGTTATTAAAAAAATTCATTAATAAGTAATGCAATAGTAGACAATAAAACAACAGACTGTGCCCAATATTTTTATTGATATATTTTTTATTACAGCCAGTAATTCTATACTTCATAATAATTAATACAACATGTGATATTAATTTATAAACAGGATATGTTTTTTTTATTAATATTATATATAACTTTTAAAAAAATTGTTTAACTGTTTTCTGAATCTTATGATATTTGACAGATCTGAAAAGTCAATGAAATTTGTAAACTTATATTTATATTATTTTCCTTTGACAGATTCGACACTGGCAGTTTCCACAGTGCTCCAGAAAAGACAAAATTCTGCATTTAGTGTTTATTTTTTCAGTGTTATTAATGATTACATGTGCATCATTGACAATAATGTTTTTTAAACAAGACAAAGGGACCAAGGTGGACTTGCATCAAGAACTAACTCAGTCTGAAATAGGAAATCTTGTTTGTGGAGTGCTGTTCTTTGTGGCCTTTTTTGTTGCTATTTATGTTGAAGCAAAATCTCATGATACTTTGTACAAGTTACTAGTCAAGTTTATACACATTAATCAACAATGGTACATTGATGAATATGAGAAAAAAGAACCATCACCTGTGGCAGTTTGACATTAGGAATGACGTGAAAGTATATAATACTTTCAGCCAGCAAATGCAGACAGTCTCTAATAAACATGCATATGAATGCATTTATGAATAACAGAAAGGATAAATATACTCAATACCTTTTTCCTTATTATATGTTCCGTCTCAGTCTTTTTAAAAGCAATCGGAAAATTCACTTCTAAAAAATTATGCAACTGGCTTGTATATCTAGTTAAGAAATTAGCATTTTCTTTTTTACCTCTCTCATATTGTACATTTATATCATTCTGTATATATTTTTCAGCTTCTACTTGTTGTAGCTCAGCACATAGGTCTGACTTTTAAACTCAAAGTTCTCTTCATTACTAAATTTAGTGTACAATGAAATGCAAAATATTTCACCTTTTCTCATTTTTTTTAAAAAATAGGAAAATAATACCACTATGTATTATATATTTTAAAATTGAAATAAAGTTTCTAGATTTTATTGATTATGTGGCTCATATTTATTTTAACATCAAACACTAGTTACCAAAATAGTTTGAGTCGAGATTAAATAATTTCTTTTTTGCTGGTTTAATCAGATTTGAATTATTTGTGTTTATTTTATTTATATTAAATGAAGGTTCAGCTTCACTTCTGTCATCAGTTTTAAGTCTTTTTGAATGATGATTTGGATTTTTTGTAAATATACTCTGCCATTCATTTTCACTTTCTACTGCACCATTTAGTGAGTTAATATTTACATTAGTATGTTTTAAAGCTTCTATTTGTGATTTCAGATCTTTGATTTCATCATTAAGCTTTGAAATGTCTTCTTTAGATTCTTTTTCTATTTTGATATATTTCTAATAAAAGAAGAAAAGATTACATTTAAGCTAAAATTTATTTTAATTACTAAAATGTATGAAATAAAAACTGCATAAATTGTTTGACTTTGCATAAAATTGAGTATAAGTGAAAACTGTTCATACATAAGATGTAAAAAATTTAAAATAATTTGATATTCATAATTAAGAAGTCATATATGATAATAAGCATGTGCAAATCTGTAAAATTATAAATATCTATTCCTAAAAAAAATTGAAATTGCATTGCTTTAATTTCAAATAATTTTCTACTTTAATGTTAGGAAAATTTATGAAATAATTTATCGTACTAAAGAACTTACTAATTTTATACATGTATTTCATAATACTGAAGATAAATAAACTTTAAATTTGTATTCAATACTAAAAATATATAAAGATAATTCTCCAAAAAAATATTAATTGGATATTTCTTATTCAAAATTTTATCATAGATATTCTTTACCTGTCTAAATATGTCATCTTTCTTTAAACCATCTTGAAGGAAATTTATTCCTTTCTGCTTTGAGAACCGACTTTTCACTTTGTTAATTTTTTCTTCACACTTATGAACAATATCAGAAAGTATAAATTAAATACAGAATTAAAAAAATTATGAAAAGTGTAATAATAATAGAAATAAAAAAAATCAAGAAGACATGAAAGCAAGTAGCCTTTAAATTTGCTAAAAATACTATAATATCAATTTAATGCCAAAGAACAAAGTATCAGCAAAAAATTGTTATCATGATAATTAACTTGAAAAACAAATAGTTCTGAAGTCCCAAATGGTTTCAATTCTTTTTTTGCTATGAGAACAGACTCTTAGTTATGAACAATATATCTTTGAAATTATAAAACCCTTAGTTTATCAAATGCAAAATTATATATATAAAAAGGATATTTGCCTGTATTTTATGTACTGTCATACTGTTCATCCTATTTTGGTAACACATTGCCAAATTAACACATTCAGTGCACTTTAATATTTTTTTTTTTTCGGAAGCAGCAATGGGACGAGTCCCATCTAGTATTTATTATAAATGGGTTTTTTCCATATTTTATAATTGTTATTAAAAAATATGTAAATAATTAGACAAAAAGATTTTTATATGTGTGACAGTTTATATTTTTATTGGCCATGAAGCATGAATAGAAATGTATAATTAATTTTTATTAGATAATTATTAGTAACTACATAAACTGTGGTATGCATAATATATTTATTGCAAAATTAAATTACAGAAAGTATATAAATTCTTTGTAAATCTCTTTCAAAATAAAAATTTGAGAATCATTTATTCATAAGTTACTTGTAAATGTTTGAATTTAGTTCAATCTATCCTTTCAATACCAAATTTCTTTTCAAAAACTACAGGCCCTTTTAAACTTTTATTATATCTTAAATTTTATTGTATTTCACAATGATCTTTTAGTCTTTCTGAAGACATTCATGTAATATTTATCCAAGATAATGTTTTTATACTTGTTTACATAAACTAGTATAATTCTTCTAAAAAGGCCACATATGATCAGTTTTATAAAATTTTGTATGAGTCACCAATTATTGCACAATTTGCTTCTCATTTATGCTACTGCTTTTTGTTTAGTCACTTATTAAGTAACAAAAAACGAATTTGAAATTCATTTTTTTTCTTTCCATTTTGATTAATTCAATTTAGGAGGATTGTTATTAATAACTTATTACAGTAAAATAAACTTATAGTTGGTAAAATTCAGAAAAGAAAGAGTGCAATCATTCATTAAACGTGTTTATATATATATATATATATATATATATATATATATATATATATATATATATATATATATGAGGTAAAACAATCTAAAAAAGAAATAATCAGCAATTAATTAAAAAAAATATTCAGGAAGATAAAAAATTCTATTTATGGTTTTAAATTCTGACCACAATTTACTTTAAATATAAATTACTGATAATATTCTAGCACTATAATAATGGATAACATAAGAAACAAAAGAAGAATTTATATTAAAAATCTTCAGTCACCTTAGTTTTTCTTCGTTAATTATACATAATAAATTTATTAAAGAAATCAAAATGTAAGTAAAAACATATTTTTTTAAATAAAACAGTACAAAAAATATAGAAAGCTAATTATAATTCCTTACCTCCATTTGAATTTTGAATATTTCTTGATCTTTTTCAGTTTTTAACTTAGCTATCTCATCTTCTAATATCAGTATTTGATTTTCTTTTTCTCTTATTTTGTTCATAAAACTTTCAAGTGTTGTCTGAGCTAATTAATAAAAAACATTTAAATTTGAATGATATATTGCAAATCAAAACACAAATAAGCTATGCATTATTAACAGCTAAAATCATAAATCATCTCTCAACAGGACTTCTAAAATTTAAAAAAATTAGTTTTTTTTTCTTATAAAAAAAACTAAATTATACTGAATATTGAAAAGAAAAGTGAACAAATGAATAATAGTAGTCATAGGAAAGATCAAATCACTCATTTTACTAGCTAATCAAAAGTTCAAAAAACAAATTCTTTTTGTAAAATCTATTGGAACTAACATTAAAATTACATATATGTAGAGAGTTAATTGTTGAGAGATTTTCCAATAGAAGAATATTTTTTAATAATTTAAAGAATAGAGCCTATTGACATGAAAAATAAAAAGCAGGGCAAGGATAATATTCAGTACAAATGACATCACATTTAGAAAGAATCATCTTTAAAAAATTATATATTTAAATATGAAACTAACAATACTGAATTTTTAAAATTTAGCACTTAAGGGAACTTGACATCCAAATTTAGATATATATATAGAAAACAATGAAAACTATTGCAAAACAACTTATTGTGCTCTTATATATATATATATAGATAGATAGATAGATAGATAGATATAGATATATGAATTAAGATTAGGCTTGAATAAGAAAATGAATAAAGAATACAATGAAGGTTTACGAATAAAAATAATGTATGCAATATTGCTCAAATGATTAGTGCAGAATAATGGATAATAGTAATAAGAAACAAAAATGATTAATATTTCCCAGAGAAGTGCAAATTATGAACTTTACGAATTATGAATCAATTTGCAAAGTCAACAATTCTTGTTAATATAACGGCTCCATACCTTAACTACTGCTTATTTTTATTGCATCTGAATTTGGACTACATCATTATCCAACTGAAAATAATTAATAGAAGAATTTGAAATTTAATAATCTGAAAACTACAGGTTGTCATGCAAAATTCTGAAGATTACAAGAACAATAAAATGTTTTTCTCAGTTTAATAGTTACAGGATATATTTTTTAAATAAAAGCATCTAATTAAAAATTTTCCAAAGTTTTATCAAAAGTTCAAAGTAAAAATGTCCTTAATTCTATATGTTTTTGTCATCAATTAATAGTTTACCTATTCATCAGGAGAAATTTTATATTAAAAATAACAAGGAATATTTTTTCAAACTTAAAAATTTTTAATGAAACTATTAAATTTTGAAGAGATTTGTTTCAAATATATTTTATTAAATTCAGAAAAAATAGCTAGTTTAATTTAATTTTTAACTTTATTTCGCATATATGATACATAATACAAAAACACTTGCAATTAAAAAAATACCTCATTTCAATTTTTTTATTGCACAAGCAGTTAGATTATTATATCTTAATGTGGTTCATTTATATGTTTTGTCTATTTTTTTTTCTTCTAGTGCTCCTTTTTCACTCTAAGATATTTCTTTTTTCACAATAATTTATATTACAACAATAGAAGCAACAATTTTCATAGACAAATATTTTATTAAATATTCTTTTTTTAAAATAATGTTTGGAAATTCTTGTACTTGTTTCAATAAACAAATAAATCTGATTTTACAAACTAATAAAATAACAAGTATTCAACAACTTATGATACTAAATGCTATTTCATCATGAAACTAATTCAAGAAGTGTAAATAGTGTCAATTGAAATCTGAAAGCTAAATTGATGATAACAATGCTTAGCACTTGATTTCTAAGATTTCTTCCTATATCATTCAAGAATTTAGGTCTTATTGCTATATAGTGTTTTCTAAAGCCTCTAAATTATTCTGTTATTAAAGTATGTAGAGCAACAATTTTAATAAACAATATACAAATAATTTTTTTTACAAAAAGTATTCAATGCTAATAAATTATTAAATTCCATGAACTATTACAAATATGATAACATTTAATATATTAATAATGAAATAAATTATAATAATATTATATAATTCTAATATTTAACATATAACAAAGAATTCAATCCTAACTATGTGTACCTCTGAATTCTGCTTGTTGTAGTTCTTGTTTTATATCTTCTTTATGAGCTGATTTCATTTGCTCAATCTCATTCTTTAATTTTTCAATTTCTCTTTGTTGAGCCTGAAAGTAAGTTATTAAAATGTTACTTAAAACTTGGCTTGTTTGTTTATTGGGAAAATATATTTAAAAATATTAAAAATAACATAAATGTAACAAATTAAAAAATTAAAACTTGGCAGAGAATATTTTTTATATAATATACTCTGAACTATCTATCTCATTTCAATATAAAAATAGTATAATGATGAAATTTGCCATAAGCTCTAAATTATGGGATAAATGTATACTGATTTTTATAATAAAAAATATTAAATATTAAAGTTGATTTCTCTATCTATACCAAGCTTTGATTCATTATATAAAAGAGAATAAACGACAATAGAAAAAAATACGAGGTAAAAATCATGGTTTTCAAAATGAAAGTTTTTAAAGTTTTCTGAGTTCTTATAAAAAGGAAAACTAATAACTTAATTACAAATTGTTTCAGTTTAATATATAATGATTTACTTTTACAGACATATGGGAAAATTATACTTAAGTTTTTCATATATGAAGTAGCATATAGCAACATATTCCAGATAGAAATTATAAATTCACTATTAAATAACTTTAAATAAAGCTAACTTGATTAAATAACTCTATATACATAACAATTAATAAATTACATAATTTCTAAGCTTTGGGATATGTAATCTCAGCTTCAAACAATTTACCTTAATTCTAAAAAATTCTTTTGAGTAACAAGTAGCACCTAATATCAAATTACAAGAAAAAAATTTTAAAATCATTTTTACAGAACTTTGAATATTTAACAAGAAAACATATTATTAATGAAAAGTAAATATAACAAGTTAAAACTATGTGGAAAACAAATCAAAATTTAGAAATTTTGATGACGAACAAAGAATAATAATACACTAATCAGGTCTGCACTAATGTAACTGTAATCTGCACTAATGTAACTGTAATCAAAATGAAGAATCTATAAAGTTTTGTACAAAATATATACCTTCTCTTTTTCATCCATGCAACTTTTTAAATTTTGTTTTTCAGAAATTAAAGTCTTCCTTTCCACTATGAAAAAAAAGTCAAATATTTTAATTTAAAATAATAAATCTTTATATACCAAATGCAAAAAGAAAAGAAAGATAGAATGAAATCTTTGAATCCATCTAGCTTCAGTTTTCTACAATCTTATTATGGAAAAATTCTTAAATTTATTCAGCTCTATATTAACATTCAATTTAATTACAGAAATTTTATGGCTACTAAAAAAATTTTAAGTAAATTTTGTCAAAGTGGACTGAAAAGGATTGATCAACATAATGAAATATGTTTTCTAAAAAAATCTCCAGAATCAAACAACTTTTATGCTAGATAAAATTGTAATGATATAAATAAGCATACTGAGACAAATAAATAAAAAATATTTCAGAATTTCATCACTAGATTTTTATCTTCTACTGAAAATCAAAATTTCTTATGAATTTTGTACTAATTTTTATTTTACACATTTAACTATAACAATCAAAATATAACTTAAAATCTAGCTCAGGATACTATTTTTATCTATGTTACTGTGCTCATCTTTTAACTGGATAGAAAAAGAATTAGGTGCAAAAGCATGTTTTTGATTAACTGGAGTAAATTTCAGGAAAGCATTTTTTAATACTCATTAAACCAGCTCATAAACAAAAAAATTATACACAAATTAATACCTTGAAAAGTGACAGAATTTCATATTCAGAGGCTTTCAGTTTTTTGAGTTATTACATTTACCATAAGTAAAAACTGTTATTTTTGTTGGACCTTAATTACTTTAATAGAATGCCAAAACACTTACCTCTTTAAAAATTAACATTTTGAATTAGTAAAAATTTTAAGATCAGAATAGACAATGAATTTCATTTAAAAGTATTAACTGACAAATTTGGATACATTTAATGATATAAATTTTCTCTCCCCCAGTTTTACCCTAAAAAAGTCAGCTTGACTATTGAGGTATTTCAATTTCATACAGCAAATAAACACAACAACATTAACTTTTTATTTTATGAAAGTTTTCATTAAATGCAATAAACTATAATTGTTTTGAACTATTTCAAATCTCTAACAGAAACAACTGAGAAGAAAAATAAAATTATACATACTTTCATTCTTTTGTATCCTTGAGATCGAGAAGTGCAGTGATGAAACAGCATTATTTAATTGATCGATTTCTGAAATTAAATTTTTGAATCAAAGACAATAGATGCAACAAGATATGATATAAATAACAATATTGATGTTCCTTTCCCTCCCCTTTTTTACCATGTAAAAGTGAAGTATTAGTATCTTTCAACAGTTTATTCTGCTGCAAAATATTATTGAACTGCTGTTGCAATGCTTCCACTTCTTCATCCTTTTTTCTCAGGAGCTATACAATTTCAGTAAAAAGAAATAATTGTTAGTTTCAAACAGTTTCATAACATGAAAAAGAATTTATCTGATAGATTATAAATTTACCAATAATATAAAAATTTGTCATTCATATTTAAAATTCACTGCCTCAATGGTATCACCATTTTTAAACCATTACCTTTTCAATTACAATGATGAATTTTATAGAAGTATATAAAACCAATGCAAATAATTTGAACAAATAAAAAAATATTAATTCCAAAATTCCATACTGAAATACAGTTAGTTCTAATAGTAAATATTACATAAGCAAATTATTTGTACAAAATATAATAATTCCTTAAATTCTGCATTGGAAATTGCATACATTTTCCAATGAAGAATTTTAAACTATGCAACTAAAATCCAAAAGATGACAGTTGGTTCTTATATGCAGCAAATTAATTATAATTGTATTTCAATTACTCAATTTCTATGAAGCTTCTATAAATATTAATTAACTTTTTAAATAAACCCTACCATAGCATACCATTAAATATAAATTGTTACTTAGAACATAATAATTTTTCTTGCTTTTCACAGTAAACATGATTTTCATAATATTTAAATTTTAATAATTATTACTTGTATCTTAAGCAATGGAAGGAAGAATCTATATCAGAAACAAATTAAAAATTCTGATTATATGCATTTTTAATTAAAATAATATATATGCATTTATTAATAATTCTATGCATTTTTAATTAAAATAAAATCTAGTATTAAAATGAAAGCATTTAGGTGTACCAAAGTATGCCAAGTATAATATGTATACCAAAAATGCCGCATCAAATACATATATATCACTTTGAATTCAATATTAATTAATGTTTTTTTTTTAAATATTTGATACATGTAATATCATTAGATTTACTTTGACACTTTAAAAGCACAAAAGAAAATATGTTTTAATTTCTGAATTAACATCTTAGAAAATTGATTTTTCTTAATTGTCATTTATGAAGGATATACAACGAAATGCTAATTGATCAGCAATCAACCAAACAACATTACTCCCTGGTGATAATATATTAATTTGAGAAAGAAATTCTAAAAAACGACATCAATTAAAACTAATAACAAAAATATAAATAGCATATCTTAAAGAACTTTTAAAAATTGACAGAAAAAGTCCATCTTATATTCAGAAAATTCACAAATTTCATATAATTTAAAGCAGAAATTAAAATAATGATTCTTATATAATATTAAATTTTAATTTAAATAAAGCATTTCTTAATTTTATCACATATGATTTATCCAACTGTTTTATTCACATCAAATATATGAGTAAAAATGAAATCTTGAATCGCTAATTTCTAGTTATCATGCGAGAACATTATTATTTTTAAGTCACTATTTATCTCAATTAATTTGCCATTAACCAGTTTAAATCAATTTGAAACAATCACCAGACTTCTCTCAATATATAATGATAATTTTCCATCATGGTAGATTTGTTTCATGAAAACAATATTTTTGTAAATACAAACTACTATTTTCTAATTTCTGAGATCCTAAAACAGTTTCATAATAGATTAATCTTAGAACAGGAATTGAATCTTTTAATGTTTCACACTTAAGAATGAATGAAGTGATATTTCTTCACTGAGGGAAAGAAATTTTTTTAAATCAAAATTGTTATTCAACGCAAGTGTAGTTTTTTTTAACATATTTAAAAAATTAAATTACTTGATTTCCTCAAAAAAAAAATTACATTCTATGAAAATAACAGTTATGATGTCATATCTCTTATGTCAACCTTTTAAAAATACATCTGGTGTCAAAGTGGCATACATAATGATAAAACAATACTGGTGAAAGCAGGTTATATATATATATATATATATATATATATATATATATATATATATGTGTGTGTGTGTGTGTGTGTGTGTGTGTGTATGTGTGTGTGTGTGATTAAAAGATGTTGATGAATACTTCTGCTTATGCTTTATTCATTGCCTATGCAATTTTGAGTTCACTTATTTGTTGTCTTCATTTAGTAAAGACTTCCTAATGAAAACAGGATGATGTTCTCATATGATAACATCTACACCAATAAAAAAAATCTTTCCTGGATAAAATGAAATTTGGAATATTTTTCAATTTTATTAATTCATTATTATAATTATTTTTTTCAAATAGATAAATTTAAAAAAAAATTCAGCAGATAAAACTGCAGACAATCAACAAATCAACACACACAAAAAATTTCCATTTCAAAACTAATAAATTTACTTTTTACTTTAAAGATAACAGGTTTTATTTTATTTACAAAAATAGTAGCAGAATAAAATATTTAAAAAGAAATTATTAAATTTGTTTACATATTTTTCATTAAAATCTAATAAATAATAGAAAATTAACTGAAATTTTGATGAATGCAATTACTTTAAAAGATTTTTCACAAACCATAATATAGCCTCATAGTGAAATAACTTTTTGATGAATTTTACTATCTTAAAGAAATATTACAGAGCTTTTAGATTTTTAAAAAATCTAAAAGCGAATAATAAAATTTTTATTTGTTTTTCCCATTATTAAAATGATAACGATTCTTGAAAATTAATTGTAATGCTACAATATAAATGAGAAATAAGAATAGCATATTCGATGGCTAATATAATTTCAAACACTATGTCAATAAATCTAATTTGTCATCGGAAATGTGCTCGGAAAAAGATTAAAATTATGCTTTAAAAAAGAATATTCATACTGTTTTCCATAAATTTATTTCTTCTAAAACTGTATTTAGTTCTAATTTCATCATTTTATAATCATCAAACTCTGGAGTAAAAGCAGAAAAATTGGAAATAAAAAAAGAATATCAAGTAATAACCACATAACATTTGAAATTTAAAACAAAACAATGTTCCCTCTCTTCTGACAGTTACAGTTAATTTTCAAAAAGAGGCGCCGTGTTAGTTTACAACAATATTCAGAGAAATTAGTTCCGTTTTACATCGCAGCTCTCATTCTTTTTTAATGTTTTCTATTTCTTAAATTATAAAAAGAAAACTTAAGAGAATTTATGATATTTCAGCGTTAAAGTAAGAATTTTTCAAAATGGCTGTCATTTAATCTTACTAGAAGATGATGTGTGGGGGTTCTTGGGAAGCACCTAGGCTCAGTGGCCTTTCATCTTCCATTCAGCTGAAATGATAGTTAGTGACAAACAAAATATGCTGAGCAGTAATGTTGAATTATAGTAAGGAATTTATTATATTCATCCATGATGTTGTGAAAACTGATTGACATATGTTAAGTGAGCATCAAAAAAAAAAAAAAAAAAAAAAAATCTTACTAGAAGAGGGCACACGTTGGAAAATTAAGATTGTTGGTCGCAGAACTTTTAAAATATTCATTCATTAACATTTTAAAGAGCAATAACAAGAAAAATGATCCTCAAACTAGGAGCAAATCTTTAGTGCCGTTAATTTGCAACGTAAACGGGTTTTACAGTCACTCAAAAAAATATATGAGCACCGGTACCCCTTCTGTTTTTAACAAAATCCCTATTTTCGACCAACCTTTTCTCATGTGACGCCCCATTGGCAAAAGAGGCTAAATTAAAAAAAAAGACTTTCAACGGCTTGTTACCGAGGACACTTTGAGTTTAATAACGACAGCAAAAAAACAGAATTTGCAGTTACTGACCACATATGTTTTTTTTGCCGACCTCGGTAGCTTTGCAACAATGAGTTTTAAAAAAAATTCCCAATCCATCGTTGATAGATAAACCTTCTTATTCTTTTTGTTTACACGCGAAATTCGATGAACCAAAAAAAGGACTGATTTCATTTTAAAAAAAAGACTATCTACCTAGGGATCTCAAAAACTATAGAGACGTACGTAAGACTAGAATGTAATCAAATTTGTCAAACATGCACATGAAACTCAGACGACATTGCAATCATAATAGGTTGGGGGGTATAGTTTGATAATCGAGGAACAAAAAAAAAGATAATTTAAATCACACAATGTAGTAGATAATTATTAGAATTCTTAGTCGAGTTTATAAAAATTGAAAGGCAAAAAAAGTTTATTTTCTAAGTCAAGATTGAAATGTTAAAAGTTAAACATTATTAAAGTGTTTCTAAATGCATTTTATCAAGCTGGTTAGCATTAGTAAAGTTTCATTTTCTAAAGTGAGATTGAAATATCTCACTCCTCAAAAAAATTAAACATTATTAAAGTATGTCTGAATTAAACATTATTAAAGTGTTTCCAAATACATTAGATAAGTTTTTTTCTATGTTGAGATTGAAATATTTTTCTCCTTAAAAAATTAAACATTATTAAAGTATTTCCAAATACATTTTATCAAGATTATTAAACATTAGTAAAGTCTTTTTTTTTCTATGTTGAGATTAAAATATTTTTCACCTAAAAAAAATTAAACATTATTAAAAGTGTTTTTTTACATACATTTTATCAAGATTATTAAACATTAGTAAAGCCTTTTTTTTTCTATGTTGAGATTAAAAATATTTTTCACCGAAAAAAATTAAACATTATTAAAAGTGTTTTTTTACATACATTTTATCAAGTTTATTAAACATTAGTAAAGTATTTTTTTCTATGTTGAAATTGAAATATTTTTCACCTAAAAAAATTAAACATTATTAAAGTGTTTCTAAATAGAAATTGAAATATCACTCACCTAAAAAATT
>JAPMOQ010058490.1:371808-401322 GCA_026543055.1 Argiope trifasciata | reverse complement strand
ATGCTACAAACCAAGCTAATTACCGATCTAATCGTACTGCACAAGAACGTGACGACGGAAATGAACGTGAAAGAATTCGGATATCACAAAAGCGTGAAGCGCGAGCGCGACATTCAACTAATAATCGAGAAAGTTTGAATCGAGCTGCTTTCAGTTACGATGTGTCAATTGACTACAGTAACTACCAATGTGTTGTTATTGGTTCTATGAACTCGGTTTGCTCACACTGTAAGGCATTAAAATACAAAAACGAAGCCAATGGATTGTGTTGCGCAAATGGTAAAGTGAAATTGATACCATTGGATCCACCACCAGAACCATTGTACTCATTGGTTTCAGGAATAGGAACAGATTCTATACACTTTTTGACACATATCCAACAATATAACAATTGCTTTCAAATGACTTCATTTGGGGCAACAAATGTAGTTCGTGAAAATTTTATGCCAACTTTCAAAGTATGTATTATAGCAGTTACTCATAATTATTTTAGCGAACAAAATTTTCTGTCACCAAAGTTAAGATGTGTCACTAATCTTCAATTTCTTAATCACTTATATATCACTTAGTCATTATATTATATGGTGATTCAGTTTCAGTGACACTTTTATTATATTTTATATTTGATAGATATTAGTTAAAACTAAATATATACTTTTTAAGATCAAATATTATTTAAGTTTGATCACTGACAATCCATTAATTTATACCACACCATAATATTTTTTTTTTTATTTACAGATACAAGGGCAAATATATCACAGAGCAGGTTCGCTGTTACCAGTGTCAGATAGCGACAACAAATTCCTGCAAATTTATTTTATGGGCAATTCACCACAAGAAATTGATCTGCGTTGTGCACATAACAATTTAGTAAAGAGGTCTATTGTAGAACAATTACAAACTTTATTTCATCAACACAATCAATTGATTATATTGTTTAAAACTGCCCTGGATCTGATGCCATCCGATAATCACAAAATTGTAATCAGAGCTGATAAAACACCTGCAGGTCAACATACAAGACGTTTTAATGCACCAACTATTGATGAAGTTGCTATCGTTGTAGTTGGAGAAAACTTAGAATCCCGTGATATTGTTTTACATCGTCGGAATGATCAATTACAACGTATAAAGGAAACACACCGCTCATATGATGCACTGCAATATCCCATTATATTTTGGCAAGGTGAAGATGGCTACGATTTCTCAATAAAAATGATAAATCCCATTACAGGTAACTAAAATATTAATTTAGCTATGGCGATAATATCTCAGGCATTATATTATGTATTTTAATTTTATATTTGAATGTTATTAAAACAAAATCTATTTACAGGTTCTGAAACCAACAAAAAAGTCAGTTCAATGAACTATTATTCATACCGCCTAATGATTCGGGAAAATGAAGATAATCACATATTGAAATGTCGGCGATTATATCACAAATATGTTGTTGACATGTATGTTAAAATTGAAACGGAGAGATTAACATTCATCAGGTTGAATCAAACCAAACTCCGATCTGAAGAGTATATTCACCTTCGAGATGCGATTAATACTGATGGAAATGCACAGAATGTCGGTCGGATGACTATTCTTCCAGCAACATACATCGGAAGCCCTCGGCATATGCACGAATATGCTCAAGATGCCATGTCGTATGTTCGTCATTATGGTACAGCAGATTTGTTCATCACATTTACATGCAATCCGCAATGGATAGAAATCAAGCAGGAGTTATTCCCTGGGCAATCACCCATTGATCGTCATGATATTACAGCCAGAGTCTTTAGACAAAAGTTGAAATCTTTAATGGATTTCATCGTAAAACATAATGTGTTTGGTGAGACACGCTGCTGGATGTATTCTGTGGAGTGGCAGAAACGAGGATTGCCACATGCACACATTTTGATTTGGTTGGTTGAAAAGATAAGGCCAAATGAAGTTGATGCAGTGATATCAGCTGAAATCCCTAATGTACAAGTAGATCCTGGATTGCATGAGGTAGTTATCAAAAACATGATACATGGTCCATGTGGAAATCTTAATCAAAATTCACCGTGTATGATGGATGGTAAATGTTCAAAACGATATCCACGGACATTAATATCGGAAACAATTACTGGTAATGACGGTTATCCATTGTATCGTCGCAGATCGACAGCAGACAATGGAAAATCAACAATTGTCAAATTAAATCAACAAGATATTGAAATAGATAATCGTTGGATTGTTCCATATTCACCCATTTTATCAAAGACATTCAAAGCACACATCAACGTTGAATCTTGCCATTCAGTGAAATCTATTAAATACATTTGCAAATATGTAACCAAAGGGAGTGATATGGCTGTGATTGGAATTGGTGCAGAGAATTCCAATGATGAAGTTACCCAATACCAAATGGGCCGCTATGTCAGTAGTAATGAAGCAGTTTGGCGAATATTTTCTTTTCCTATTCATGAGAGACACCCTTCTGTTGTTCACTTAGCTGTGCATTTAGAAAATGGACAAAGAGTGTATTTTACAGCACAGAACGCAGTACAAAGAGCTGCTCAGCCACCATCTACTACATTAACCAGTTTTTTTGAGACATGCCAAAACGATGATTTCGCAAAAAGATTGCTATATTCTGAAATGCCAAAATATTATACCTGGAATCAATCCTCAAGGAGATTTATACGACGGAAACAAGGAAAACCAGTTCCAGGATATACAGATGTATATTCCACCGATGCGATTGGTCGAATTTATTCAGTACATCCAAGCAATGATGAATGTTTTTATTTACGACTGCTATTAGTCAATGTACGTGGCCCAACATCATTCCAACAGTTACGAACTGTTGACGGTGAATTGTGTGGATCCTACAGAGAAGCCTGTCAACGTTTGCAATTGCTTGAAAATGACGCTCATTGGGATCAAACTCTCAATGATGCTGTAATATCATCACACGCTCATCAAATACGAACATTGTTTTCTATAATCATATCTACATGCTTCCCATCAAACCCAATTGATTTGTGGATCAAGTACAAAGATTATATGTGTGATGATATTTTTTATCAAATACGGAATAGAATGGGAAATCCAAATATACAAATCAGTGAAGAAATTTACAATGAAGCATTGATTTCAATTGAGGACATGTGCTTGATAATGTCAAACAAACTATTAATTCAATTAGGCCTGACCGCGCCCAATCGTCCAATGCATGACGCTTTTAACCAAGAGTTGCATCGAGAAAAAATGTATGATCTCAACGCTTTGAAAGAATTAATTCAAACAAATCTTCCACTGTTAAATGAACAACAGAAGTATGTATTTGAAACTCTTATGAAAGTAACAAATGATGAAACTGGAGGGATTTACTTCTTAGATGCACCTGGTGGTACAGGAAAAACTTTTTTGATTTCATTAATATTAGCAACAATTCGCTCACAAAATAAAATTGCACTTGCACTCGCTTCGTCGGGAATCGCAGCAACTTTGCTTGAAGGTGGTCGAACAGCCCATTCAGCACTAAAATTGCCATTAAATATGCAAAGCAATGAAACTCCAACCTGCAACGTTTCGAAGAACTCTGCAATGGCAAAGGTTTTGCAGCAATGTAAATTGATTGTTTGGGATGAATGCACGATGGCACATAAAAAATCTTTGGAGGCTTTAGACAGAACCTTAAAAGATCTACGGAGCAATAATAACCGATTTGGTGGTGCAATGATTTTATTAGCAGGAGATTTTCGTCAAACATTGCCAGTGATTCCACGATCAACGCCAGCTGATGAACTCAATGCATGTCTAAAGTCCTCCAATTTGTGGAAACATGTCAAAGTACTTCATTTAAGCAAGAATATGCGTGTCGAGTTGCAAAATGACCAATCTGGAAACATATTCTCTAAACAACTCATTGACATTGGTAATGGCAAATTTCCTATAGACATGTTGACTGGCTGTATTAACTTTCCTCAAAGTTTTTGTCAGTTAACTCGATCAAAAGATGAACTTATTCAGAAGGTGTTTCCAGATGTTTCTCAAAATTACAAAAACCATGATTGGTTGAGCGAACGAGCTATACTGGCTGCAAAAAACATAGATGTAAATGAATTAAATTTCAAAATTCAAGAACAAATTACAGGCGAATTGAGGATATATAAATCAGTTGATTCGGCTACTAATCAAGATGATGTAGTCAACTATCCACCGGAATTTTTAAACTCGCTGGATTTGCCAGGATTGCCACCTCACAATCTTCAATTAAAGGTTGGATCGGTGGTTATAATGTTGCGAAATATCAACCAACCGCGTCTTTGCAACGGTACAAGGTTAGCGATAAAAAAATTACTAAACAATGTGATAGAAGCAACTATACTCAAAGGAAAGTATAAAGGAGAAGATGTTCTCATACCGCGCATCCCAATGATTCCGACTGATGTGCCATTTGAGTTTAAACGACTACAGTTTCCAGTGCGGCTTGCTTTTGCTATGACTATAAACAAGTCCCAGGGGCAATCATTAAGTGTTTGTGGTATTAATCTAGAAAACCCATGTTTCTCACATGGTCAATTGTATGTTGCCTGTTCCCGTGTTGGAAAACCATCAGATTTGTTTATCTATGCGCCAGGTAATCAAACAAAAAACATCGTATACCACAAAGCACTACAATGATAATAATAATAATTATGATTCACATGATTAACAATAAAGCGATTACTTACTTTTAAATCCTTATATATGTTTTATTTAATTATTTTTTATTCACAACGCCCTATCACCAGGGTGACGGTTCTGTTCAGGAGAATTTTTTAAAGTACGTAGGCACAAGAACTCCCACATTACAAATCTTTTTGACAGGACGAAATCTGTCGGGTCAGCTAGTAATTATATAAATCTTTTGGTTTTTGTAAAAAAGAAATTAATACTTTGAATTATTTTCTCCAAATTTTCGTAGTAATGTCATTTTACTTGAAATGCTAAATTTTAATTAGTATTTCCGATGTAATTATTGTTTTGCATAATAAATTAATATCGCTTTTTAATTAGTTTGATACCATTATATTCTTTCCTTTCCCACATCCTTTTATTTATTTATTTCTTCGTTCAAAGGATACATTTTGACAAATGACTATAAAAGTGTTTTTCAAAAATTACATATATTCTTTTATATACAGTATTTAAACATTATTGAATGTTGAATTTTATAACTATAATTTCTTTTAAATAAAATAATATTTTTAAGCTTACTAATAAAATTATTACCTTTTTTGTTATGTAAATAATTTTATTAATATTGAGACTTTGAAGTTTTCAATATGATCAGAGGAAACAACATGAAACAATTCTGTATATGTTGAATAAATTATGATCACAATTTCAAATTATACAATATTAAAGATATAGATACCATTTTTTAAATCTATGCACTTATGAACCAGTTATTTTATTTCAGTTTTTTGGAATCATTAAAAAACAAGGAAGTAAAATAATTAATATTTACATCATCATTTTTATTTACGCATTACTAAAATTATAAATAAAATACATATGAATAATTATTCTAAAAAATATTTCCAAATGGTTTTTTCCATGTAATCAATCACCTATTAAAAATAATTCAAAAATTATTTATTATCCTAGACATTTAGAAAGAATATAAACATAGCAAGACAAAAATGTCAAAGTAAATGATGAAATTAATTTTATTGAACAGAAACTTTCTAGATACCAAACAGTTTTCTTTTCATCACCAGTAAA
The DNA here is from genome assembly GCA_026543055.1 of Argiope trifasciata. Taxonomy (NCBI): domain Eukaryota; kingdom Metazoa; phylum Arthropoda; class Arachnida; order Araneae; family Araneidae; genus Argiope; species Argiope trifasciata. Next base: position 395,565 of record JAPMOQ010058490.1, on the reverse strand, counting down.
AACATAATATCGAGCCATATGCTTTCAAAGCAGAACGTTTCTGAAATGCAATTTAAAATGCTAAAGCTACATTGAATGAATGTTATAAAATTAAAAAAAAACATTCAATACAGTAAATTTAATAAACATGTGTAAGGTGAGTATATATATATATTCATATGTATGTATGTATACAGAAATTAAATAGGATATAAAGAAGAGTTGAAAAAAACACTTTCATGTTTTTACAGAATTTTATGATTCAAAATTGATGTATTAAAGAAACAAGGAGAAAAAAGAAGTGAAGCAGCCATGTAGTAATGAAATTGGAAATAAAAAAAAACATATAATTAATGCTAATATGGAAAGAGATTTTCAATAAAAATATCAGTATTTCTTAAAACAGAAATCACTGAGGTTCACATTGTTATAGCATGACATTATAACAATCTAAATTATCAGATAAAAACACTAATGAGAATAAAGAGATTACTCTTTTGTAATTAAACCTTTTTACACTGCAATAACTTAATAATATGAATTGCTAAAAGATAAAGATAACTTTACAATTCATAGTAAAAAAGGAAAACCTCATGATGTATTTTATTTAATACCATCAACTAAAAATCATACAAATCATATTTTATGTAATTTTGATCAATTTGGAAATCTTTATCTCATCACAACATCATTCAGTCCTAATACATTTAACGGATACATATCGAAGCTTTTTCAAGAATATTCTTAAATTATGTATAACATAAAATACAATACTGTAAATCTTTTTGTGCTAAATGCGTTAAAAATGTTACGATGTATAAATCAATTCTTTGGAATGCTATTCTTATAAAATAATTCCGTGAATAGAGTCTTTTCATCCAGTGGTACTTAAATTTTATATTTCGAATTTAAAAATCATTTAATGAAAAGTGCTTTGATTTTTGATGTTTTTTGCATTAATATCGTATTTTAAAAATCATTATGTATTGAAATTCTTAGTCGATAATCGAAAGTTTGAGTTTCAAATATCTTTACCCAAAATTTAAAATTTGTTATAATTAAATAGATTACTGATAATTTATTTACATTAGTTAATTATAATTAAGTAATGCATGAAACTCATTTATAAGCAAGGATTCTATTGCATTTTTTTCTATTGGACCCGTTTATGGATAATTCCTTGTATATATCACACATGATTTTAAATCTGATGATTTAAAAAAGCTTTTTATCGCTTTGATTTCTTCAGAGTTTTTTAAGTTTTAATAGGCGTAGGTAAATAAAAAAAAAGTATGATTTTTAGAACTCATAATTTGTAGGAATATTTATCTGATTGGGACCACAGAGAAGGAGAAGACTTATCAGATTTCACTCCAGCTTTTGGAAAACGATAGCAGCGCCATCTCATCTTAGTGTTCCCTGTGATTGGGGCCATAGACATGAATCAAAACCTTTTTACAGTTTTTTTAAAAATATCTTTTCAGAATAATCATGGTTCAATTCCTTTTTTCAAAAGGATTTTGATGTTTAAAGTTATCAATGCATTTCATTATCAATGCGGAAATTTAAAACATATAATTTTAATTACAAAGTTCATATTGTTCTCAGGATAGTTTGAAATGTACAGTAGCAGATTTCCCTTTAAAAAATAATTGAATCATATTTATCAGTTTATTTAATTAAAAAAATTAATTTTCAATGAAAAAATATAGCTATGCCAGAGCCTTTAGCAAGTTATTTAAAAAAAATTTTAAAATGCACAAGCTTTTAAAATTTTTTGTTATTTTAGATTTATTATAATTTTTTTGATTTTAAAGAAAAAAATCTTTTATTTTGAAAGTTTTGTTTAATACAAGTTTTTTTAACGGAAATTCTAGATTAATTCCAATTGATGCCATTTTGCTATTTTGATCACGTTAGATAACAACTCAACTTTTTCTGTTTTTCCACTTGTCCACAACGTCGTGGAAATGGCTGCTTCTGTAATTCGTTCACAAGTGCATGATATAGAAAAAAATAAAATGCAGTATTCAAAAGTGAGTTTATCATTAGAAAATTGTATTCTACCATCTGAAAAGCTTTCACCAACACCGTCACAATTAGATGGCTTGGATCCAGATGCTGAGGCGGAATTGCGAATTCTTGGATGCGAGTTGATTCAAACATCGGGCATATTATTAAAATTACCTCAGGTAAGATCTTTTTTAGTTACAAAATTCTCATTATTTACTGTTTTGTCATCAATCTTATAATGTAATTATTAACTGGGAACTTGTGAAAAATGAATTGGTTCATGCGATTTATTAAAACGTGCTAAGCCTAACTCTAAATGGCGCATTCAAGGTTAACACGAAAGGATTTCTTTAAATTGATATTATTTTTTGAATTAGCTGTATATTAATGGTAAGGTTATCCCATTTTTAATATTCTGTTCCTCTCGCGTTGTTTATAAATCTTAAATGACGCCTACAAAATTCCCTTGAGGTATACTCCTATCGTTGTTCGCGAACTTTCTATAGGTAGCTATAAATGAAGATTCAAACTAGATTCTCATTTAATTAGAAATATACATATAGTTATTTAGAAATAATGATTCGTAAACTGTCACTTGATGATAAACAGAATTTATAATTACGATAACGATACGATGTTAATGACGGTTAAACATTTTTGTGATGTGTAACACGTCTTATAAACGTACTTATCATTGAATTGTAAGTATATTTAATTTATATGTATGTATGCATTAGTTGAGAGAAGGTTTTAATTTGCTAAAATATAATATTTAAGTTACTGGATTGTATTGTGAATGCATAAATGATAATATATTAATTACAAATACTGTCTTATCTAATGACAATTCTATCATTATTAAATTACCTGTATGTTATTCAGATAAAATTCTATCCATTCTATTCTATCATTATTAAATTACCTGTATGTTATAATTATGAGAAATGGATACGTGGTAGTAAATGTTGATCTGTAGCACGGAGTAATAGTGCTGAGTTGTTAGATAGTTTTCATATGTGTTATTCCTTATTATTGCTGTTATATTAATTCTGATTTGTTGAGCTAAGTTTCATGAGTTTTGTTAGTTGTGGCCAGAATTTTTTTTCTGTCTTGGTGCAAGTTTGTGGTATTCTCTTGTATTAATCATTAACTTGCACTATCCACACAATGTTTCTCATGGTATAGCATTTGCGAAAAAGCTTTAAACTTAAATTTATCCTTTTCTCAACAACGCAACATCAGACAAACATTAAATATTTTTTTTAATTATATCGCGTATGCATACCACTGCTCATGCTATTTCTGCATACTCAGTTTCAGGTTTTCATGCAAGCACCGAATAATTAAATTGCATTTATAAAACTCCTTTTTTTATTTTGATATGACTTTAATGTACTAAAACCTTCCCCAATATTTGCTGTGCAAATTGGTATAAATATCTCCAATATCCACCAACTGTCTTAATTATTATTATTATTTGTGGTTCAAATAACACACTTTCAAGAGACTTCATTTTGTAACGTGTAGATGCTTGTCATGTATGATTACTTGGTTTGCTATGACAAAAAATATTAATGTCTAGTGATTAAGGAATATTTTAGGTTGACAAGTTTTTTATTCAATAGTGTGTATGTTAATATTGCTGAAAATTCTATTTCTGATGTATCTGACCAGGTTATTTTATATTATATTTGTTTCACTTTGAATCCTTTCATCTTACAATGTACAACAGATTGAATAATTATACTGAAATTCATTTTGGTTAATAAGAGTTTCAAGCAGTGTAAAATTATTAGCTTATACGAGGATTTTTTTCTCTCTCCTTAAATGCTATAATGTAAATTTTAAAGAATGTTTGTTTATTAACAAATAAATAGCAAGTTATAAATCTTGACTTAATATGTCTTTATTAAAATTTAAGTTGATGCGTGTGTGTTAGAAACTGAGACAAGCTGGCAGTTTGTGCAGAATGAAGACTTGATAATTGAAATTATTTCTAAGCAACATATTCGTGTGTGTGCTTATTATTTTTTTTAGATATTAGAAATTGTAGATGCAATGTATAATATTTGTCATTTTCATTTTAAAATTTCAAGCATTTTTTTGTAATGTTTCTTAATTTGTACAAAACTTTTTGTACCGAAATCAGTATGAAAGTTTTATATCTGGCCTAGATGTTACTAGAATGAAACTTCTAAATCATATCCTTAAAAAATGTTCTTTCAAATGAGGTGGTGGGGTATCACTAAAATGACCAAGATAATAGCTACGATACACAATTGAAATAAAAATGGCACATTTGAAATGAAGTTTCAGATTTATCTAAGAAAAAAATAGTTATATTTAACGATATTTTAAAATATTTTATTGAAAAGAATTTACACAAATTGACTCCATACATTTTTATGCTTCTCAGAAACGTGTTTTTGAAATTTGTCTTCCACTTAAAAAACTAAATCTGAAGCAACTTTATTTGGCATTACACTAGTATTCCAGATAACTTCTTTGATTTTGCTCAAAGTTGCGTGAGTTAAAAGTTCAAGCTGTGTTACTATTACAAATCTTATTGGGAAAATTCCTCATCAAAGACAAAATCAATACCTGTAAGGCTGAATATCTCCATTTGTAAGAAAGGTTAAGCACATTGTGCACTGTTTAATTACAGTATTTTAAATTAATTTTTAAATTTGATTAAATGCATGTTAAAATTCCTCGATAAGTTTGTACTGTTGGTGTGGTGTGAAGGGGGGGTGCCAGTTCAGGTGTTGTCCTAATCATCTGACCATGGTTCAAAATGACAAGGTCTGCCCCAAAATAGCCCTCGTGTTGCTTTAAACGGGATGTTAATATAACTAAACTAAACTAAACAAATTGATTAAGTTAGTCTGCCAAAAGGTGTTCATCCCAATCAAAACTTGTATTAAAACATACCATTGCTTCTATTGACTAGAAGAATTTGGTGCTGTATTCAGTTTCAGCAAGTTCCTAGATTTCTAGTAATTCATTTTCCACCATCAATTCATTTAGTAATTCTAATTGTCCCGTTTTCTGTGCTGTTGATTCCACAGCTAACGAACTATTTATTAATCACTTCTTGATGTATTTTTTCTAGCTAATTTTAATCTAATCAGCAGTATCTCTGACAGAAATTATCTTTATAAGTTTATTTGCACATCTGCACCTATCCATATATGCAATGACAAGTCCCAAATCGCATTATCGGTATTCTATTTTGTAATATTTTATAGCTTCATGATGCAATAGCTGAAATGTTCTATTTGGTAAAAATAACAATTAAGTATTTGTGAAATGTGCCTGACATGCTGCATTGTCAAATGCAAGGAAGACCTTTCTAGCCCCCCCCCCCCCTTTTTTTCTTAATATCATTCTTTAAAATCCGTGCCATCCATGTTTCCCCCCCCCCTTATATATCACTACACACTAAGAGATGGTTTAATTTTTTTTCCTGTTAAATGTCTTAAGTTTTTTGACATTCCAAATGATTAAGAGGTTCTCTTTTGCTCCAGCTTTCACATAAAAACTAATAGTAAGAAATTTTTGGAATTTTCCCACATCTGCTTTTTTTAAAAAAAAAAAAAAAAATCTTTCATTGGACATAGAGTATTAAGAGAGTATGATTTTGCTCCATGTTGAATGTCTTTGTAATCAAATTTGGCCAAAAGCAGTGGAAGGCTCTGCCAATCTTGACATGAACCAAGGTTGACATTGGCTGCTGTGAACACAGCGATAAAAAAGAGATGTTATTCTGTTTATGAAATTTGTTCAGCTATCCATTACTGCCAATGAAATCTTCAGTTCCCAACATAAGTTAAGTTCTTTTCCCTGTGTTGAAACATAGGTCCATGAACAAGAATTTTCTTCACATTGGCAATTTTAAACCCTTCTAAGACAGCCTCATTTATGTTGACATACTTTTCGTGTGTCATCTGTTTGACATCACAAAATTTGAAATCTTTGTGTTCTTTCAAATGATTTTGTTGATTTGCACTCTTCCATAGTTAAATAATTAGGCTAACTTTCTCACTATTTTGGGATTCTCGTATTTATGTAGATCTTGAATTCATGCTCGAGATTTAGAAAGATGTGGTTCGGTATTGTTGCTACTCAGATCAATAACTAACTAATGAATAATTTTTGTTTCAAAATTTTCAGAATCCACTAATATTTAGGAAGGAATACAAATGACTGTGCCTAACCTGATCTTGTACTTTTCATTTCATAGTTAGGAACAAAAGTGATTACATTTTTCTGAAAAGTTAGATTCATGAAATCCTTCAACATCCATTCGGAGAAGTTTGGATGACAATTGTCAGGGGTTATTTTAATATTAGATCTGTGGGCCAAAAAATCTGTGTCATGAAAAATTGGCTGTTAGAGGAGTGACCAACTATACAGCGATGGCCATTCAAAAAAGTGCTCTCTGGAATCAAATATGAAACATTTACTAAACTTGCATATTCCATGTTTAAGTTATTTTCATCTGTACATGAAATATTTGAGAATCTTAAAACAGTTAATTGAAATTTACAATAATCAGTTTTTCTAGGTGTCTGTCCTAATTTATAGTAAGAGAAATATACAAGTTCATTATCTTAAGACATTTATCTGTCTTTGGTCAAGTTCCAAAATTACCAGTTTTTATTTGAAGCACTTAAGTTACTTTTTGTTTTTCAGGTGGCCATGGCAACTGGTCAAGTTTTATTTCAAAGATTTTTTTATTCTAAATCCTTTGTACGTCAGCCAATGGAGGTAAGTTTTAATTTTTAATTGTGTATTTGAAATAATTGCTCATTGTCATTGTTTTATATTTTAATTTTTTACATAGAGGACACCTAGCTTAACGAGTATAATTCATTTCAATGAAATTTTTTTCTGTGGGTATCCATGTAGATTAGAACAAAATATTCATGTATAATATTTGTAATTATGCAAGTTATGTTATACTTATATACAAGTATGTTGCCCAAAGACATTTGTTTTCTGCTGTACTTCAAAATTGAAATGAAACAACTCTACTACTGCATGATTAGGATATACTTCTCAATGTATAAAGCAATGACTCCCATGCTTTTAACATTTCCTTTATTTTACTGGAAGGTTTTTGTTCTTCTCATGTTATTTCCTTCTCTTTTGACCATATATGGTCTTTTTTGCTTTGATACAGAATGTAGCTCTTTAAATCTTTTGGTAGTTTTATAACCAGTTCATCAGTATCATTTATATCAACCATCATCCACCCCTCATACTCTTAGTTGGGGATAAAGTTTATCAATTAACCCTTTCGCGCCTACTGGCACATATACGTGCCAGCAAGAAACACGCTCACTTCCCGACCAACACACCGGCGTGACAGAGCCTTTTCTCGTTCACGGCCGGCCGTCACACATTTGTGCCAGTGTCTTAGAACGTTTTAAAAAATATAATTTTCGGCACAAGATGGCATTGTATGTCCATATGTTTTCAGATACAGGTAGATCTGACCTTCTACTCGAAATGAGAGAAGCATGACTCACATACACGTGGTTTTCGATTATATAAACATAGGGGGAAATAAATGCTTCCGATTGGAATGCTTTATGACGGCTCATTAAATTCGCACGTGGTATTTTATTTATAGTAAATAGGGAGTTTTATTTTCGCTAGAGTTGGTTATTTCGGTTTGCAGTCCAGTCTTCAGTGGATAATTAGATTTTGTAGACGTGAATTCTTTCTGTTTTTACCGTTGCAATGTCGAAACGTCATTAAAGTATGTATTGAAAATAAAATGCGTAAAATATATATTTAAACAAGAAATGACTTAAGTAACTAAAATATGTATAAATGTATAAAAAAAGCATATGCCATTCAAATTTTATACAGAGCATTATTAAACAATGCGTTGAAACTTCGGTAAATTCATGGATTTAGGCTTAACAGCAAAAAGTCCTCCGGCCCTGGACAGACACTCACAAAAGAAACTGCCGGCCTCAGCAATAAGCGCGCGTTAGCGATTCCCGTCGCGAAAGGGTTAAAGTTTCACTAGTACTTGCTTCAATCCCTCAAAATTATATTTGATTCTTTGAGCTTGCCAAAGCTTCTTCTATGCAAAGATAAGTTTTCTTTGCAATTAATTCCTGGACGCAGATTAATACTCAATAAACAATTTATTATTGTCATATCACCTTTTCATGCATTCTGTAAAACATTTCTTATTAGGGGTGTTATTTTTTTTACATCTCTGAGAGATATTCTTTAGCTTGGTGTATTTGGAATTCATTTCAGGTATAGCTTTACATTCATATTACTAGTTATTCATTATGTTTTAAAGATATAAATTTAGCAGTTTACCATGTGTCAGCTTAAAAAAAATGTTGATCATCCATTCTATAAAATATCTGCTGTTAAAAGTGGAGTTGTTGTTTAGACATAGTAAAGTACATATTTTAAAGTATCAGCTAATTAGTAAAACTAATTTCATTAACACTTCATATGTAACTTGTATATTTATCATGATTTCATAATTTTGTTTTGTCATAATCATGCTTTTAAATCTTAGATTTTTAGAATACCATTTGCGAGGAAAAATTATGATTACTTTCTGATTTATTTTGATCTTGCTGTTATTTTGTTGTAGTTTGTTTCTTTTTAAGTTACGCAATTCTAAACTCTGATATTTTATAAAGATCTGACAATTGTTTTGTTTTACAGGCTGTTGCGATGGCTTGCATTACTTTGGCATCCAAAATTGAAGAAGCACCACGTAGAATTAGAGATGTGATTAATGTTTTTCACCATATTAGACAAATGAGGTCTGGAAAGTAAGCTATGATTTTCTTATTTCAAATATTTATATATATTTGTTGCATAAAATTATATAAATTTAATTAATTTTTTTTAATACATAGATTGAAATTTTTGTATTAAATTATTGTCCCTTCTTTAGAATTTGTCTATTAAAGTATTTAAAATTAACTTACAAGCAGGTATTGGAAGGTTTTAATATTTGATTTTTATTTGCAAGTAAATGGAGAATTTTATTTTATTTAGCAAAAAATTGGGAAAATACAATTTCAATAAACATTTTTTTATACTATACATTTAAATATTTGATATATTAAATATTTCCAATGGAGAAAAAAGGAATTTTTAAATAATTTTATTCTCTTAAAAGTAAAGCTCAGAAAGGTTGAATTTTATAGAAGTATTGATTACATGAAATATTATTAGAACTCCTGTTATATCTTGTGTTTTTAGATTGTTTTTACTCTACCAAATATGTTGGTTTGGATTAACTCTACACTTGGATGATGGCTGTCACTCATCATTTTGATGTTTTTCAATTTAATTTCAATTGTTAAAAATATCTGCCGAGTTGTAAGAAGATCCAAATTAATTGAATGGGACAATTCTGCTTAAAACAACTTTATTTGAGTGATAAACAAATCTTTGTATTATGTTAATAATTATGCATCAGATTGCGCTTCTGAGTGCAAAATGTTAATGTTATTTCAGTATATTCATTTATGTATTATAAATTTATATTAATTTATGAATACTATGTGAAAGGAATTATCTCTTTGTAAGAAACTGATTTTTCTGAAATAATGATGCATTTTTGTATTATTAATGTAAAATGTATTTTTAGAACAATCCACCCACTTATTTTGGATCAAAATTACATTAACTTGAAAAACCAAGTTATAAAAGCTGAAAGAAGAGTTCTGAAAGAACTTGGCTTCTGTGTACATGTGAAACATCCTCATAAGGTATGTTGATCTATTACATTTTTAGCATCAGTTTCATGTTAACAACTAGTGAAAAAAGTATGTTAATTTCTCTTTGATGCTATGGACTTTAAATATTTTCATATGATAATTTTTCACATGTAATATGATATGTAAAATTCTCTTTCATTTTATAAAGTGATATAAAACTGCAGTAGGTGGCTATCCTTGAGTCGCATTTTATTATTTGATTTAACTTTATTAAATGAAAAAAAGAGCTTTTTTTAGGATTTTGTGGTATCTTTAATAAAGATACACATAGAAGTCCTAAAAAAATTGAAGTCATCTTAGTTGAACATTTAGACTAGGATAAAGGAGAAAAATTAAAGATGGTAAATATAGTACTTACGGAACACTTGCATTTCATATAATATTGCATAAATACCAATAAGCATCTCATGCAGAAGTAGGAAGAATTTTAATATCTGCAAGAAGATATCAGATGCCTGGTATGTAGTTGTTTATTTCTATATTGTGACAAAAGTTGGCTGTGTATTTATAAAACAAAGATTTGACATTAAATGTTTCTAGTAAGGTCGATAGTATTCCACAATGAAAACACATGCTGATTGTGATTGTTATTTATTCTGCAGGATCGTTGGATGAAGACAACAGACTTTTTGAATGTCTCTGCACTCACCAACTGGAGATCTGATTGTCTTCAGAATCAGCTGCGCAGAAACACGATTTTTATTAATTATATTTTATTATTATAATGTGTTCCCTATATCAGGTTCCTTCCTGTTTTCAAGTAATTGGCCCAGTTTGTATGTTTATACAGGAATTTCTATGGGCAGTTAAAATTTCTTTTGGAACATAAGTATTAGTTTTTTGGTAAAAATTCAGGTTAAAGTAGAGAGTCCTTGCATTAAGATATACTCAGTTCATAAAGTTTTTCATGCGCATTTGCTTTTTATTATATACAAGTTATATTTTTTATGTGATTTTTGCATTTTGAGTTTAGTGTAGCTGTTTTTAGGATCGCTGGTTATGTGGAGTAGATTTAACTGTTTTTAATCATTTTTTTTTCAAAATCATATTCCATAGACACATGCAAGATATATTTTTCTATTGCCCATTTGAAGAAAAGTTTTACATTAAAAATTGAAGTTATTTGAGTTTTTAAAGTTGTAACATTTTTTTATAAAAATTGTTTTTTTGGTGAGAAATTTAATATTGTTTTTGGGGAGATTTATACAGACTGGGTTTTTGAAAAACAAGCTGAAATGTTTCTTTTTATTGCAAACCTGACCTGGAGACTGTTGAAAATATTGGCTAATAAATTGTAGAGATTTTGAATTTTTCACATAGCATGTTTTTAAATAAGATTAATCAAATGTAAGATGTTACATTATTGGATTTTTTTTCTCCAAAATAATTTATTTGATACTGTTGAATTAATATCAAATAATTTTAAGGAAATATTTCTGATTTGATAGTATCGGAAAAGCAGACTATTATTTCAGAATGCAATATTGAATTCATCTGGTTGGTTGATGTTGGGCAGGACAAGTTTACATTATCATTTACATAAGACAGTTTTGCATTTCATTTCATTAAAATACCAATGCCTACAGTCTTTCCATTTTCTTACATATTTTGCTATTTTTTCAAAAATATGTTATTACTAAAGTGTGTTTTCTGAATGACTGATATTTAATATTAATGCAATTAAATTTACAATGAAGCAGTGTTGATTTATTAAATTTTCTTAATAAAATGTGCTGCTATGGTTTTAAATCTAATTTAAAAAAATACTATATTGGAAGAATTTTTAGTTCTTCATCAAATTGGATCTGCCTTGTATTTAAATTTTTGTTTGATTAAAAATTGTTATTAGATTGCGATTCAAGACATTTTTTCTTACTTCTAGACATACTAGTTATTAATTCTACTTATTTATGAAACTGCATCAGATCCTGCAATTTTTCATTAAGATATAGGAAAAGCAATTTTTTAAACTAGCTTTTAATAATTTGCAACAATTTTTTTATTATTATTTATGTGAAATTTTTTGTTACCGACTATTTAATTCCATTGATTCCTTTCTTATGCATGGCTTGATTTTCTTGTATGATTTATTGATAAATGGTTAATGTACTGAATAGGAAAGAATATCAATTAGATTGAATATAATGTTGTTAATTAGTTTCCACATCCTTGTTTTTTTGCCATAGGAATACTTTTCTGAAATAAAATATTGGTAGATAATGATTTTTAATTGAATTATGAATTATGCAGAATTGGCAGATCCTTTAATATTTCAATATTGCAAAAATATTAGAGGGATTAAAAAAATTCTTTTCTTCATTCAATATACTTCATTTCAATATTTCTTGCATTTGTCCCAAAATGAGGTCCTTGCATTTTGTTATTGAATATTTTGGTATTTTATATTTTAAATGAAAATTGCGAAGAAATGTTTTCATTTCATTATTCAACAATGCGAAAGCAATTTTAGTTTTAAAAAATTAAGTTGTATTTAAAAATAAAAAAGTTCTATTTTTCTTAAGGTATTTTTTGATTAATGATTTATAGTTGACAATTAAAGCTTATGACTAAATTTTTACATACTTTAATTGTTTAAAATGCCAGAATTTTATCATTCCTTTCTTTTTTAATTGTTTTTTTTTTTTATTATTATTATTTTTATTTGAAACTATCATCTTCATTCTTATTTGTCTTTTTGTTACCTCTTATTGCTTCTTTTCTTTTTTGAAATTTTATATTCTTTTATTCATCATATAGATTTTAATAAAGTTGATGTTTTTTAATTAGCTATTAATTTACCAGTTTTTGATTAATAATTTATCGACTATAAAATATGGGAAAAATTCTAACTTTTAAATTTTAATCGGTTTTTGAGGTTTGAGCTAGCCTTTGTGTTACTCCCTCCCCAAATATTAATATTTTGTCATCAAAATGCATTTAAATTTTTGCATCTTGCAAATTTACCCACATTTACTAGTAATTTGTTAATATTTTTGAGATGATTAGAATTAGCAGTTTAATGACTATGGGATTTTAGGAATATATCACCTATTAATTGATTGCTAAATCCTTTTGATTGAAATAAGAGCTTCAGATAGCTTTCTTTGGTTTTATATTTTTACAGCTTTTCATTAAATATATATATATGAATGTCTTTATTGCTGTAGCCACCATGCCATTCAAAATTTTACAGCTGAACAGTGACTCTTAGTAATGTTAAAAGATACCTATAATAAAGTTAATATCATTTTAAAATGAAATAAGAGTATGCTGTAAAATTTTTAAGGTGTAATTGAAATAAAACAAATTAATAATGCCATTTTGCTATTTGTTACAATGGGCATATTTATATCTGCCTCACTGACATATTTGTTCATTTGAAATGTTTTGAGTTATATGAGTCATAATTATTTTTATAAGAGCTACATTATTAAATCTGGCATATTAACAGAAGTTAATCTCTTAATTATTATATTAAAAATATTTTATGATTTCCTTTTATATTTTTATAATTTGAATGTCTTAACTTGAATGTTTTTATTTCAGCTTCTTGGCACAATTATTATGGACTTAGAATTTTAATAAAGAAAATAAATGAAATAATAAAATAGTTAGACCAAGGATAGCCGTAGGTTGTGTGGATGTGTTGTATGCAAGAATATTTATTCCTGATTATTAATAAATTTGTATTCTCTAATCATAAAGCTTATTTATGATTACATAGTTGCCTGCTGCAGTAATTAATTTTAAAATTGTCAATTTCTGAGTTTATTTAAATAGATACTATGACTAGAATTTTTAATATTCGGTTAACTTATGTAACATTGTATGTGTGTGTGTGGCTGTTATGTGACTTTTTCTAGGCGCATTTTAATAGAACTTCAGTATTAAATTTGAGAAATTCCCTTAAAACTTCAGTAGTTTAAATTTATTGATATTATTTTTTATGTTTATTCTGTGAATTATTTTCCTTAGCATGTTTCATTATAATGTTGATGAATTTCTAGAATTAGTTTAGCAAAATGGAATCTATACCTATATTTACTGTTGTGTAAGATTTAATTACGTTAAGTATTAATCATAGAATTTTGTGTTGAGTGGCTATTTTGCATAGTTATTTGGCAATTATGTAACTTGTAATTTTCAGTCATTAAATGCTAGTTTCAAAATTTTTAATTTCTTTACATGTGAACAAACTGCTGAATGAAGTTCTTTAGTTATAAATTTTAAAGTTAAAGATGGGAAAATACTTTTTTACTGTTAAGCATGAGGAGATTCCAAATCAGTTTCTCTGCTTTGGGACTTTTTAAATATCTTAACAATAAACTAGTCTTTTACAACTGTTTAGTAAGTAATCTGTTTTAGAAATTTTTTAGTTTTATCAACTTGAGTAACTGGAAGAGAGTAAAGTTTACCAGTTTAAATTGAGTTCTGTTTTTGAATAAGCAGTTATTTTTTTTTTTTTTTTTTTTTTTTTTTTTTTTTGTATAGCATTTATATTGTCTGTTAAAAAAAAGGTTTAAAAGATCTTGTAAACATTTTAAAAGAAGTTATGTTATCTTGGAGTTTATTCATTTTTTGATTTCATATCACCAAGTGTTATTGTGAAGAAATTTTTTAATAGTCATTTTTATTTCTCTTAATAGTCTAAAAGTTTATGGGAAATTGTTTGATTTTTTTTTTTTCTAATTCTATATTCCCCAATGGTTTTCTTTAAATATGAATTATCAATTTTCTTTTATGTTATTGTTGATTTAAACAGCTAAAATGATTGTTTTTTAAAAATATAAAATGTTCCAATAAAATATTACATGTAGTTTTAACAAATTTTAACCATATGTTTGCTAATTACTTCATTAAAAATATAAGTTTTTTAGACAAGTGTTGAATACTGAATATTACTTCCTATTGAGTAGTAACTTCTAAGAACATTTCTTTGTTTATATTATTGGCAATGGTTCTTGTGGGAGGGGAGTGTTTTCGTTATATTTCCAAGTTGAATATCCATATATCTTTTGCATTCAGAAAGTAATATTCATCGATGACCTTTTACAAGTTGGAATCGTAGCCACTTAAAGCTTAAATCAGCTGACAGATGACTCCTGTAATAATTAAAAAATATTTTAGTACTTCTAAATGCATGTAAGGTTTATAATATTTTTGTTTGTTCTGGTAAGTATTTGCTTTATATCATTTTTCATTTTTTCAGGGGTTAAAAAAAAACTTTATTTTACATGGAGAAACTTTTCTCTAATATTTCATTTAAAAAAATTGTTTTATTTTTAAATAAGATATTGCATATAAAAATACTTGTGAAGTTAAAAGAAACTTGACATATTTGTATAACAGTTTAATATGCATTTCTGCTTCTGGTATATTTTTATCATTCTGAAAATTGTATAAATCATGATAAATTTTAAATAATGTGCATTTTATTTTATATAATATCACTTTTAAACACTGGATGATTGCATCATGTTTTTTTTATTATGAATTGTTATAAAATTGTCTGCATATTGGTGTTTTCATGTAAGTAATCTTATCTTATTTAATCACTTAAGATTTAAATACTTTAGATATAAAATAAAACTTTTTATTAAAATTGATGCTCAGTTAGCTTTTGATTTAAAATTTTACTACTTAGTTGAATTTAGATAATTTTTTGCTTGAAATGAGCTGTTTTAAATATTTGAAAAGATAAGTCTTTTTGAAATATTTTTTTTTTTAAATTTGATGACAGACTTAATTGTTTTATTATCCTTTCTAGTATTAAGTGCATTTAAAAATGTTACAAACTCCAAAATTGCAATTAATAAATTATTTTCAAAAATATTGTTAATTTCTTTTGTTACATGAAGTGTAGAAATTAACTTCCAGACTACTTTGAATTGTAGGTTTTGCTTATAAATGTGAAAATTTAATAAAATCTTTTAATTTCTATTCAGAAAGTGCAGGAAAGAATTTCTTATGGTCAGAGCTGTTTAATTTCTAGTATTTAGTAAAATGAATTTTTATTTTATGTTAATTTTGATGAACTGAAGTTCCATTTCTTGACCTGAGCATTATATCTTAAGAATAATTATGGTTTGATGAAGAATCTCCATTTCTTGACCTGAGCATTATATCTTAAGAATAATTATGGTTTGATGAAGAATCTCCATTACCCCTTAGTTAGCATTTTCCTATTAAATAAACATGAAGTTTTTATTTATTACCAGTATGAAAAGGATACTGATATTTTACTTTTTTAATCAAAGTAGTGACACTTTAGACCAAGTCTCCTCTTAAACACCAAGAGGTTGAAATGGCTTTTGAAAAACCTATCACTACATTGCACATTGGATTTCTGCTTTTCCTAAGCTGCACTATCAATATATAGTCAAAGGTATTTTCTTTTCTTTTACTTACTAACTTGCTTTTATTTCTAAATTATATATGAAGACATTTCTACTATTTGATCTCCGATTCAATTTTATAGGGTATCAAGCAAAAGATTGAAGCTCTGGGCAACAGTAATGTAGCAACAGTTTTATGCCAGATGACAGTATTGGCTACTTTTTTTTACATATTCTATTTATTTCCATTGTTAACCAGCTGCTGAAATTAATCAAATTTGGTTTTTCTGTAGTTGGCTTTGTAGCACTGGTATAGTTATACTGTGAACTGCATGTTGGTTAAACAGCTGACCTTTGATTCTTCTAACTTACAAAAGTAAGTTTGACAATATTGACTATAACTGTGAATGATCTTAATTTTTACGAATTTTATTTAGAACATTTGAATGTAATGTTAATAGAAAAATAGAAAATTCCGTTATAGTTTTTAAAAATAAAAAAAATCGTAAATATACCAGTCTTGGGATTTAAAAAATTGTTTCATTGGAACTGTACTAAATTTTTTTCATTAAGAGTGAGCAAGATTAATTACTTTGAACTTTAATAAAAAATATTTGGTAAGGTAGGATACATAATATTTAGATTCACTCTTTTTCATTTTTGTCTCTACTTCCTACATCTAAAACTGAAGATCCCCTTCCCTCCCTTTTTTCTACAAGAGTTTCTTTTGTTATTAAAAAGTTTTGCCATTTTAAAAGGGATTTTTAGTATTGAGGTTGACAGGATTTATATCCTTTTTATTTTAAATTTTATATAACTTAATGCATAATACTTTTTTAGATTCTATATTTCCCATTGACGGAAAGTTTTCTATCAATAATGAAGCTTCAGCATTTATGTTTATTCACTTTTTGAAATTCTGTTGAATATCATCAAAAAATTCATAACTGATAGATAATATTAAGGGTGAAGAGGATAATTCAGATGTCCGGTTTGTATCCTGATTTAGTTTTTAATCGTAACTTCTTCAAAAGTACTTCAAATCTTAATTTGCTGCTGGTTAATAATGACGTTTTTAAATTCTGTTATATATGATTATTGATACATTACATACATACAAAGTTTGCTTGCTTTGAAAGCAATTTTTAATGCCACATCTATAGAGTATTTATTGAAGTTATTCAAAATAATATAATGCCAAGAACTGTGCATTTGCCTATTAATAAATGTAATTGTATTGAAGTTAATTATTTCTTTGGTTTATAAAATATTATAGAATTTTTTGTTGATGAGCTTTTTTTTTCCATTGATGAGTGAATTCGACATGTTCCAACAAAATTGTGTATTACATTGTATGTGCAAACTAGTTAAATAACTATTTACCTATCATAAAGTAACACCAACTTTGTTTTATTTGTCTAACTAGCAGTACTCACATAGTGTTGTTGCCCGTGGCATAGTATCCAAGAAAAAAAAAAGTAGTTTTAAACTTAGCCTCCACCTCATATGAGATGGGCATGTTAGGCAATATCAAACAGACATAAAATATATTTAGAAGTTATCTAAAATAGCACCAAAACAATTTTTTATAAAGCATCGAGGAATATTTAGACTATTAAAAAGGTAAAAATATATGTCCATAAATGAAACAATCCACTAAAAATATAAGGAGAAAAGCTTCCCCCCCCCCCTTTTCTCTCAAATTTTTATGTCTATCTCCTTCAGCAAACAGAAGGTCATTTCATTCCTCAGGAACTCCTAATTCAGATACATTCTGTCTTCGTAATTCAGTTGCAATGCGATTTAAAGAAAGAGTTATATCACTCTTCAAAAGGCTCTCCTTCCCAAATTGTGGACCTTCTTTGTCTGATATTTGCTGATAGGATTTTTCTTTCCTTATCATGCGAAAAATACCCCCCCCCCCCATTTAATGTGTTCCAGCCAAGGTTGGATTTCCTTTTGGTCACAATGTGATTTGAATCGCTTTTTAGAAAAAAAAGAAACATATTGCATATGCATACCATAGCTCTTACTATTTGTGCATGAACAGTTTGAGGTTTTCGTGCATAAACAGAATAATTAAAATTGCAATTATAAAATTCCCTTTTTTTTATTTTGATACCTTTAAATGCACTTAAACCATCCCCACTAAATGCTCACTGTTTCTCGAGTTTTTGTGGTTTAAATAAATAGATGCTTTCAGGAGACTTCATTTTATACTATGTATAGATACTATTGCTCTTATCTGTAATTTCATTATGATTGTGAATTCAATGAAGATATTTTAGTTAATATCTTGTTATAATAAAAATAAGGAAATATTTTCATATCTCAACAATCAACTGTAAATAAGCAAAATGCTAAATTTTAGTGAGATCTGTATAATGGTGTATTCCAATTAAATTAACAATAAAAAGTAGGATACTATTATTAATAATGTTTAATTTTGCAGTAGAACAAACATTAAATAAATGAAGAAGACGAAATTAAGTAAATTTGTTAGATAATATAGATATTGAAACTTAATTTTAAAAACTCTGTAGTAAAACTATGAAATTACTTTATGTAGATTAAGTACATTTTTTTAAAGTCACCTTTATGCTAAGGTTAAAAGTGTTATTTTAAAATATTTGTTTTAATTTTATGATGTAACATTTTAAATATTATTGCATTTTAAGTAAAACTGTTATTACAGTTTAATGTTTTTATTCCTATTACATTATCAATTTAAAAGTATATTTTGTTCTAAAAAGAGTAGATATTAGTCATATCTTTCTTCAGTGAAATAGCATTACATTTGTTCAACAAGTGTTTTAGTTTTTATTTACAATTTTTAACTTAATGAAAAATGCTTGAGATTATATCAATAAAGCTTGATAATACAAAGGGGATTTTTCTTGTGTTTGATTTAACTAAGAATAATTATTTTAATTTACTAATGCTTGAGTTCTAAACTTTTTTATGTATATATATTTTTACTTCCAGTTATAAACAGTATTAAAGGTATAAAAGATATTTATAACTTATAGTATTGATTGTATGCCTGATAAGAATACTTTTTTTTAACTATTTGTATATTTTTTTAACTATTTGTATACTTTATTCAGATTGCTAACCAAAAAATCTGTTGGAAATTTCAAGATTTTGAAACATGCATATGAGTTTTAGGAAGTAGTTCTAATATTATTTGTATGATTTTATTGCTCCCTTTTTGGTCTCTCTCTGTCCATGCAATGTTGATTACTCATTTGTTTTAATGCTTAAATTGCCGGATGAATAAAGCGTAGAAACTTCAAACATTGTTCAAAACTGTCAATGTATTTATTAACTCTTTGTTATCTGTCTAGTACAAATTTTACTGTTGTTTAAAAATGTTGGCTATTAATAAATGGCACCCTGCCAAGCCATTAGCTAATTGGAAATATAGTTTAAAAAAATGTTTTGCACTTTTACTATAAACTGTAAAGTATTAAATAATTTCTCCATACAAAATTTTTGATAGCTAAAACTTAACACTTGAAGTATTAAAATAATGTGAATCAGTTTAGAAAATTATTGTTCACGAAATGGAGCTAAAAGCTTTATTTTGCTATATGTCGGGAAGGAAGAATTTAATAACGTGGTCAGATACAAGCCTAGTCATACATTCTCTGGTGCTGCTAGAGAGGAGGAAAATGTCTCTGTAAAGTAGAAATATTTAAAAACTGTTGCATTATATATTAAGAACTCTGTTGATCATAATCTGGTTATTGCTATGGACATTACAAATTTATAATAGCACATTCAGTTTTTAGAGAAGGACAGAGTTTTGTTTTGATCCTGAAAAAAATGTTTCACTTAAGAAGTTTGCATTATGAGCTACATATACAAGTAAATTATGCTCATTAAGTGATGTTTCATTATATTTTTAGAAATATTTTATTTACTCTTCTCTAATTTTTATTAAATAATATAGCTTATAGATTTATTGGCTGATTTTTAATAAAATTTGTTTTGAATATTTCCGTATCACTGGTATTTGTTGAATCCAAATTCAATCATGTGTGTAAAATATCAACATGCTTATTAGTTTCATGAAATTTTCTCCTAATATGATAAGCTTGATTTTATTTAATTTTTCAAAAAATTGGTTTGTAAAAAGCTAGGGTACTATGTTTTAAAGTTGCTGCTTACTCTTATGGCTTATCTTTAAATTTGCTAAAACTGTATATATTTAAAAAAAAAAAACGTTTTATCAATTCATATCTATTTTTCTAACAAGGAAGGAAAAAAAAAATTCTTTTTGGAAGTTGCTGAATTGTGTCTAAGTGTTTGATTCATTATATTTTTAGCTTCCAATAGTTTTATTTTACAGAACTAGAGGTTTTAACTTTAAATTCTGATTGAATTTTTTTGTGCTTTAATTAAATTATGAGAGCAGTATATCTTATAGGAAAAGGATCTGTATTAAAATAGTTGGCATGTCTTTTATGCCTATTGACTTGTATGTATCCATTTCAAATGATATTTTCATATTTTGGTGTCATAGCATTTGAGTTTAAACTCAGCATACTCTGCTCTGGATTCTCTTGTTAATGACTCTCGTATTCGATTGATTGTTAATCAAAATTAATTTAATACTGCTTAAAAACTTAGGTTACACCTGAATTCAGCTTGAAATTAAAAGTAGTTTACACGAAATATAAGATGAATCGGAATTCATTAGGAATTTGTACTGTGTAAATTTTAAACTTCTGCAATGAAAAATAATTAAAGATTAGGTATTTATGATATGCTTAGATCATCAGAATTGCTTAATGTTCTTGATTATCCATTGACAGGCTTCCATGCCAAAATTTAATTAGTGACAGATGAAGATATCCAAGGGTTAAAGCATAGAATGGGGCAGTGCTTTTGAAGGTAAGTTCTTTTATTAGCTTTCAGGATGTTAATCATCTGGTGTTGTGGTATTGTATTTGTAAACTTTGAATATCTTAAAAAATTAGTCATATTATACCAGAAGCAGAATAACTGTTACTTTATTCCCAAATTACTTGTTTCTTTTACTTCCCAAGTTACCATAGGGAATTTCTCATGATCAGTTTATATTGCGACCAGCAGATTCCTCATGGTGGAAACAACATTGTGTCCAAGAACAAGTCAAATAGCAGCCACCAAACATTCATTTTAGTGGTTCTTTATTAAGTAATTATACTTCTTTCAGATTATTGTTACGTTATTGGAGGTTCTGAAAGTTAAGAATAGAAAGTTAATGCAGACTGCATGGTAAGTTTCATTTATATTTTTAAAATTTTTTAGCTCTGATTGATTTCTTACATATATAATATGACACTAATGGATTGCAAATTCACATGAATTTAATTTCTTGTATGTGAGTACTTAATGCATTTAAATACTGTTTACTTAATTTTTAGGATTATTATATAAGCTTTCATATATTTTATCAAGTATGTGAAAAGCCTTTTTTTATGTTTTCTAATTATTTTTTAGGAATTATATGAATGACAGTTTGAGAACAGTAGTCTTTGTTAGATATTCTCCTGAAACTATTGCCTGTGCTTGCATTCATCTAAGTGCTAAGCTTTTACAAGTAAGTATTTTTATCATTAGAATTAATTCAACAAATTTGCAAATGTTTGGAATGACAGTTTAAAATTCAAGTCGTTAAGTATATAGGTTCTTAATTAGTCAATAATATTAGTCTTTTTAGCCATGATTCTTCGTACTCTTATGTAAAATATTCCAGATATATATTTTACATCATATGGTTATTCAATCTTAATGTGTTTAAATCAATATTGAAAATTTAACTAAATCTAAAGCAATAGTTGTAAAAAAAAAATGCTATTTACAAATTGTGTATTATCCAGAGTGCATAGCATCATGAAAAGTCCTTTAAAAGTGCTTAATTTTCTCAAGAAGTCCAAAGAAGATATTAGTTTTTGCTTTAGCATTAGATATTTCGTTTTGTTTCCTCCTTCATTAACAAGCTAAGTAGATAAGTCATAAATATTTGTTTTATGGATATAGTAAAAAAGAAAACTAAAAGGGGAGCATCATAACCATGTTAAAGTGATGTTTAACCTTTTTTTTTTTTTTTTTTTGCTAGTTTTTTCAACATTGGGCTCTATATTAAAATATTGGAATGGTTATCCTGAGAGAAATAAAAAATATGCTGAACTTGTTGTAACTCGAAAAACATTTGATCTTTTACATGTAGTGTTTTAAATAGTTCTCTTATAAAAGTTGACTTAAATTTTTAGTAATGAAAGTTTTTATTTCGTTTTTCTGTTTTTGTCAAAACCAAAAAGACATAATTGTTTTACAATAGAAGATATTTAGCAAATATATAAATACATTAATATATATTAAAATAAAAAATGCCTTTTAAAATTAACTTTTAAAAATTCAATAAAAATTATGTATTTTAATAAAGCAAAATAACTTAGGATTAGAAAGTATGCAGGTTTCCATATGCCTACACGTACAAAAATCTGCTTAATTTTTTTAGCTATGTTGCTTAAAAGTACTTAATTCTTGAAGTACTTTCTCACTTTGCACCCTGTTATGCAAAGTACTAAAATTTGAAAATAATTTTTAAGCACTTTAAAAGTGTTTAGTTTTATAGAAAGTTCCTTATGAAGTCCTTGATTTCTCTTGAGAAATGTAATATAAACATTTTTCATTTCTTTTCCCCTTATCTCACCCCCTTATACATTGAATGTAATAATTAAAGCACAGCCTAAAAGGTTTTTCTTATCCGATTGTATCAAGAAAAAGAACTAATAAAAGTGAAGTGAGACAGTGGTTTCCTTAGTGTCAACTTGCTTAAAGACAAATTTCCTCTCTTTTTTCAAAGAACTGAGCACCATTGCTTATTGAAACCTGAATTATTTTGAAGTTATAGCACGAAATACTTGCTGTATCATATTTACAGGGCAGCATTTTGAATAATGAATGCTGTTTAAATTATGTTGTAATCCTACATATTTTATGCTGGCATTAAAAAAAAGAAAAAAATGTTTCAGCAAAGATTTTATTTTTTTAATAAATATATATCTGATCTCCATGAATTTTTTCCTGTTATTTTTTAAAACTTGGAATTGTTGAATCATTTTCATTTCTTACTGAAATATGTAATTGTAATTTCTGGTAATTTTTTTCACAACTAAAGCATGAAATTTTTAAATATTTTTACACGTTGGTTTATAAGTTAATTTTAATTACATTTTTGAAATTTTGTTTTAACATGTTATAAAGATCTATACTGAAGATTTTTTATTTATTTCTGCTGTTTTTAAGTACCATTCTTCTCTGTTGAAAAATTTATCTACACACTCAATTACAACATGGTATTTATTGTTCTAACATTAGTTGTTTTTGGCAATTTTATAATATACTGAAATGTTTTTGCTATCTGCTTTATAAGGCTGCTAAATAAATGTTCTGGATTGTTATGTATAGCAAGTTAAAGTAAGAGGAAATTGCTTTTTCCAAGTAAGCCATTTCATCTAGTCATCATCAGTAGTTGCATATACAAAAATCAAATACAAAATTTTTTGTCGTGCTTCTCTTCTATAGCAATGTTGATATTCTCAAAAATTATCATAATGAGCAGTAATTTTCTTTTAAAAATTGCTGAAAATGATTAAAAA
>JAPMOQ010058490.1:352717-371708 GCA_026543055.1 Argiope trifasciata | reverse complement strand
TTTGGTAATGACAATTTGCATTATTTTATTTTAATTAATAAGATAATTTTTTATTTTAAAATAGAATATTTAAAAATATTTTTAAAAAAAGATGCCTTTAATAAAAAATACATTATAAAATAGAAAATATTTTGTTGTACTTTGAAAATGTGCAAGTGTATCTCACATGAACTAAAGTACATAGTTCTTTTCTCAGTTTTTGTAACAATTTCTTACTGTGACTTGGATTTGACAATTTACTGATTTCTGAAACTTCAAAATGGTACCCAATTTTTGTGCTGTGGTATGCTCTGAAGTTAAAATGAAAGAAAGTACAATAGTTTAATCCTCAGTTCATTCTTTTCGGAAATCAATTTATGGCAATTTGGATGATAAAGCTTTTCTCAATGGTTGGAAGTCTCAGGCTGTATGGAATGTATATGCCAGTTTTGTTAATTTTTTTTTGAATGGTATGAAAATGTATACAATTCAATTCAAACAAATGAATATTTAATTTTATATCTATAGATTTTTAAAACTTTGAATTTTTAATAAAATTCTTCTATCTTACTACTCTACTATTTATCATGGATTATTATTATTAAGCAACATTAAGAATATTTGGAAAATATGTTTCAGAATGTTGCTTCTCCTTTCATTTCTTCATCTGTAAACATCATTTCTGTAATTTTCCCATTGAGATTGGTATGTTTAGAATTGACTTACATATGTAATGCAGCACTTCAGTTCCAAACATATTTTAATGTATTAATTAAAAAATTAACTGAAAGCAATATCCTTGTTTATCTTGTTCAAAATTCCTAGAAGTTAATTTAGAATTTTTAGCAACCATTTAGCTAGTGAATTAATTAACAGAAGTTGAATAGTTATGAAATAAATGAAATAATTTTTAATCTAATCAAATGTATTTTAGTAATTGAATGAATTGTGAAGGTTATTAGGAATAATATTGTGCTATTAAAACTTATTCAAGTTAAATTTGGTTGCATCTTGGATTTCTTTCATATCTTTTTTGCCCTTTATAAATCATGTTATAATTTTTTGTATTGTTTATCATTTGTTACAACTTTAAATATCTAGAAAGTTTCCTTTGATATTTTAAGAATATTTTTTTGTTCAAATTTTACTTTAAAAAAATAATGTTCTAAGTTTTGTTACAGAGAAATTAAGATTTGTCAGAATTGACAAATTAAAGCTAAATCCTAATTTTTCTTTCCAGATACCTCTGCCTAACAAGCCAGCATGGTATTTAGTCTTTGATGTTTCAGAAGTAGATATCAATGAAATCAGCCTAATAATTCTGTCTCTATATACAAGGAAAAAGGTAATTTGCATGTTTCAACTATGTTATAGAACTTGGGCATTATTATGTTCACTTGATTTATATTTAACATGTTTTTTCTTTATGGGACATATTCTTTTAGGTTTCAAATTTCAGCATTTTCTTATTCTTTTTTATTGGAGAAAAAGGAATATAGCTGTTTATTTTTATTGAAAGCAAACAGGTTATAAAATCTTTGGATGATAGATTTGATGCTTTGCTATGTAATCTTGCAAATTTCTATTATTCAGAGTGTAGATGTAGACAGTTTTCAATTAATTAAACCTTAGCAATTTCCTTTAATTGTCTTGTGTATACAAACATTTTATTAATTATATACTCAAATTAATTGTATGAACTCTGCAGTTAAAACTTTTAAACAATTTTTAAATATATGTAATAATATTAAAAGTAATCTTAAGAGCTCCCCCCCCCCCCAAATAAATGGACTGGAAATAACATGTAGTAAGAATGAATGTAATAAATATATATGTATATTTATATACATTTATTATTATCTTTTAAAAATTAACTTTTATCTATTGGAATTTTCTTGTTCATAAAAGTCACCCATGCTTTTTGTTTCATCATCTGATAAAGAACTTTTATAAGTCCAGAATCCTTTAGAGGAATTTTTGATTCAATTTTTAGAGTATTTTCTGTTATTAACTGCATTTAATAACTGTGAAATGGTATTTTCAGTGTGCAATAAAATGAGTTAATGGGAAACAAAATTTATGCCTATTCATTTAAAAGAAAAATAGTCTTGATCTAGAAATCAATCTGCAACTGCATTGCTTTGTGAATTATATTTGCTAATCACCACAGTTGTCTACTAGAAACATTGAAAGGGAAAAGTACTGATGTGATGAATCAGTAAGAAAAATTAAGTAATTTTCGTTGCATTTTGATATATAGGCAAAATCTCTTCCAAGCTTTTTGGTTAAATCTGTCAAGTGGTTACGTCTTTATATATTATATCAAATTTAATTTATAGAAATTATATTGCTTTTGGTAATTCTATTGTTAACTTTCAAAATTCTTTTATATTAAGATTATCTTTTACAGTGATAAAAATATTTTGTGGATGATAAATGCAAAGAGTTTATGTAATGTATTTTTATAAATGCAATTGCACTTTTATCTGCTCTGTTTATTACTTGAAAAGAATTTAAAAAAATAATTTATTCCTTTTAGCCTGATCCAGAAAGATTAGAAAAAATAGTTGAAGAGCTTAAGGCTAATCACATGGAAGCCAAGTTGAAAGCTAAAGGAATTGCTGTAAATAATAATCAGGTCACTTCATCTCCATCTCAACCGAGTATGTATTGAAAAAAAAAAAAAAAACTTTCTTTTATTAAATCATAAATTTATTTTGCATATTATCCGATGTTGAGAATTTTGGTAAGGTACATACCTAAGGAAAGTATCTTGCCTTCTAACTTAAG
The DNA here is from genome assembly GCA_026543055.1 of Argiope trifasciata. Taxonomy (NCBI): domain Eukaryota; kingdom Metazoa; phylum Arthropoda; class Arachnida; order Araneae; family Araneidae; genus Argiope; species Argiope trifasciata. The sequence goes on along the minus strand of JAPMOQ010058490.1, from coordinate 368,939 downwards.
TCTTGATAATATTTTAGATGAGATTTGAAGAATTCTGAAATATAGCTTGAGTGACTTCTACAATCTGTATTTTTTCCTCACATTCTCTTTTTCTGATTATATTCTATTTTTTTAATCAGTTCTATTAACCTTTAGCTTACGGCTGGTACAACAGTTGTACCAGGATTTTTTTTACCTTTCCGTATGGCTCGGTACAACTGCTGTACCAGGAATGAGTTTGGATTTCCTTTCCCCACTTCAGCTTTCCAGCTGAGCCGTATTGCCTCTAAAAACTCCCTCCGTATTGTGTCGCGCCCCTTAGGGTCGGGAATCACTATTGTAATCACTGTTGGCGACAATGAAACTTTGGACCGTGTTTTGGCGACATTCCCTTTTAAACTTCCTAGGGGAGTGAGTACAGAATGAGATAGCATAATTTCATCTTTGACAAGTACTTGATTGAAAACATTGTTCTTTACCTTCGTTCCTTCATTTAAAAATCATTACTTCATTCCTTCAAAATAAAAATGAAATGAAGAAATTGAAGACACTCCTTAGAGAAAAATATTTGTCAAAAAATATAGTTTGATAAAAAAAAAAGTTTAGAAAGTTAAAGCCACTTTAATCCTAAAAATTATATGAATTATTAATTGCAATTACAGCAAAAATTATGTTTTGGGAAATAAAACAATTCTTTCTTTTAACTGATAAAAATGAAATAAATTTTTTTAAATCTCAAACAAGAATTGGTTAAAAAGACTTCCTTTGTCACTAAACAGAACAATGCTTAACAACTAAAAAATTTTATTCAAAAAAATTTACAGCTTTATATTAATATATGTTTTTAGTTGAGTCCATCTAATTGAATGATAAATATTTGAACCAAGAATTATTTGATGTTTCGTATCATGCTATGGTCTAATGAAGGTAATCGGTGCCCAAGACGAAATGATACCTACATTTTTTTTTTTTTTTTCAGTTTTAAATTTTTATACTTGAACTCGATATATTTCTGCTAGAAATATATTTTGGTTATGATGTTTAATTAAACTCATGGCTTCATCATTATTTGTAATTATTTATGAAAACGATGGATTTAATATTTCATAATTCTGTAAACGTTAGAAAGATTTAAAATAATGAAGGAGATTCATAAAATCTATCAAAATAATAATTAGTTTCTCCATGCGTTCAAGTAACAGAAAAGAAATATTAAAATCTTATAGCTTTGTTTCAGTCCACTGAAAAATAATTGAAATCTCGAATTATTCCGGAAATATTTGCTTTGAAATAAAACAAAATTGCATTAAAAAGTCAGGAATTCTATATTTAATTCTAAGTATTTCTCAAAGATAATCTAAATCATTTTTTAGTAAAAATACTAGTATTGAATAATGAATGCTGATAATCGAGAATGTTATACAGATAAAAGAGCTTCAAAAATAAAGTTAAAAACTTTTAATATGAAATAATATAACTTAATAATTTAATTTAATTTATAAACTTTTTAATTTATGAATCATATCTTATGTATCGAATTCATTTCAAGTCTTACTTTATTGTTGGTTATATTGATTGTCTTAAATCTGCTGATTACTTACTTATCAGTAAATTTTGTGTAGAAATTTTTTTTATATATAATTAAGCTACTGAATGTCTACAAAACTGAACATATTTTTTAAAAAAAATACTACTCTGCAATCAGAAATTAAAATTCTCAGCAAAAAATGTTTTCAATTTAAATTTTTAGCATCGGCAATATAATGGAAAAACGCTACTAGTAATTTATATTACAAACGGTTTGAACTATGTCGGGAATAAAAATTATATTCGATTACTATGGGAATAATATATTATTATAAAAAACATTTGCAGATATTTTTAATTTGCAGAACAAGAAAGAATTGTTATCCGTGTAATGCCGGAAGATATGTGAATACTTTAAAAAAAATATGAACAATTAGGATCTTTATATATATATAATATGCACAAATCGTTAAATTTTATTAAAATTGATGAGTTAAAATTATAAAAATAAATTCACAATGCTGTGTTCAAGCAATGTCAGTTTAATTCGCAGCTTCAGTAAAGCTTGAGAAATGGATTTAATTTTAAGTACAATTGAAAATTTTTTGTTCAATGTACTAAACTATTTAGCATATATCGTATTTGCAATTTGTTTACTTCATAATATTTAATGCAATATTTTTTACTACAGAATTGATGAAATAATTTTGAGTGAGAAAAAAATAAAACTGCGATTAAAAGCCTACTCTAGAGTTCTGCAGAGACGAAACCGCAAAAAAAGGCAACCCGCTTACTACGGAACGGACAGATGACCAATTAACTCTACGGGTGGTTGAAATCGAAGAGCTTATCTTCAAAAACCACCCTTAAAAGAAGGGGAAAGCATCTTGTAGTTTCTAACACTAAACGCCGTATTCAAAGGAACTTTTCCGAGTTTGGGTAACCGCAGTCTAAAGGTTAAATGAAGTCTTGACTCATTTTTAGAAGTCAACTTCTTGTTTGAAGAAATTCTTCCTTGATATCTGTAAAAGTATTAAAATGCTATTAATTTAACATTCTAATAAAATGGAGCAATTTGGAGAATTGGAATCAATTTCAGAAATGAAATATTTTGTTGTTTATAAAGCCAATTTTTTGCCATATAAAAGTAACTTCCAGTTGTTAAATTTTTTAAAAAATTAATTGCAAGTTCTGCTTATCTAAAAAAAAATTATAGTTCCCTATTACTGACTAAAATATTGCCTGCCGAAAATGACAATTTAGGGTTTGTTCTTGTCCTTTTATAGTGAATACATCAATTTTTTACTGAAAAGAACTATTTGATTTGAGAAGTCTGAATGTTTACCAAGCAAGAATATTTCCTTCTCCATAATTGAATTAATTAAGTTATTGTATTTGGGAATATGTTTTGCCTGTTCATCTTAGGGGAAGGGAAGTGATTCAAGTCAATTCTGCTTAACTATTGTTAGCATATTTAAAGTTCTTTTTTATTTCATGCGATATCTAAGATTTTTTAAAAAAATTCAATGTATGCATTTTTTTCTTTTTCTTTATTAGCTTCTCCTAAGAATGGAGTCAAATCTCCCGAGAGTGATGGAAAGAAAGATAGGAATGATAAGCATAATGATGTTAGTCCTAAGTAAGTATAACATCTTCTGAATTTTTAATTGAATGAGATTAATGAAGTTACTAATTAGTCTCTTCCCTTTTAGATTTCATAAAGAAACAAATCACAGGAAACGTAGAAGTGCTTCTCCATCAGAAGACGGATATCAAAGTCCAGATTCAAAAAAACGAATCAAGTCCAGTTCCTCTGGTAGTGCTAGCAGTCACAGCCCAAGTCCAAAGCGTAAAACTAAAACACCCCCAAGAGGTTTCAAAGATTCTCTAAGTTCACGTTCTCGGTCCAGATCCAAAACAAGGAACAACAAGAAACCAAAACATCGCTCATCACATAAGAGGAAACATAGTCGCAGTCCCACGCCAACTTATTCCCCATCTCGCCATTCGAATAAGAAGGCCTATAAAAACAAACATTCCGACAAATCACACCGTGTAAGATCTCGCTCAAGGTCCCAAGAACGCAATCATTATTCTAACTCTCTGCATGAAAAAACATCGCATAAATCTCGAAGAGATAGAGAAAAAGAAAGTTATCATTCACGTGATAAGAAAAGGAGATAACTTTGTATTGCATTCTTATACATATGTAAATAAGATAATATTCAAATTTCCAAAATATCATTGTGAATTATTTAATATGAGTGAGAAAGGTCATTTATTTCCATTTTATTAGAATTTTGTATGTTTGTGTTCTTTAATTTATTTTGCATACTAAAAGTGCAATCTTTGTTCTCAGGTTTACTTAAGAGTTATAATTCCTCTTCATAATTATTTTTAATAATTTTAATCAGTATAATTATAGTATATATGAAATAATCATATATTATTGGAAATAATTTTTTCATTGACCTCAAGAAAAGACCATGAATTTAAAGGATTAAAATACAAGCACAATAGTTAATTTTAAGGTATATGCATCATATTCTTGCTTTTTGTTTATCTTAATTGCCTTTTGCAATTAAACTTCAAAGACAAAAGTAACTTGTTCTTTAATTATAATATTGTATGTTTATTATACATGGGCAAATGCATAGTTTGTGTTTTTTACTTGCAATAATGTAAACCGTAATGGCTCCATGGTTTTTAGTTTTAATCTGTTTAAGTTCTAAGTAAATCGATGCATTTCAACATACTTTATAGATATAATTCCGAAAACTTAAGCTGAAGAAATTAAGTTATCCTTTGCACATATCAGATAATGTATCATCAATTATATATCTTTTAGTAATTGATTTGCTAATACTATATCTAATTGAGACTTTTTTTTGTAGGTAATAGATTGAATTCTCTTTGTTCTACTGATTTATGTTGACAGTGGCTTATTGTATTTTTACCTTTCTTATTAAGGTGATCACTATACTTGATTATATGTCAAAACGGTCATTAGTCAATATATTAAGATTCTAGGGGGGGGGATTTCAAAACAGACATATAAGAACATGTTTTTTACTCACTAGATAATGGTTTTTGGAAATTTGCTTATTTAACTTTGACTAAATTGAATACTTCTTCAAGTCAGATGAAAAAAAGTGGCCTGCTCGTTCCTGCTGATCAATATTGGTTTGTAGGATTTAAAGAAATTCTAAGAATAAAATTTTAGAAAACAAACAAAAATATGTATAAAATTAAAAAATATATATAAAAATTATAAAATTGAAAACGGGAAAAAAATAATAAAATTTAAAAATAAAACAAAAAAAAAATACAAAATTTAAAAATAAAACAAAAAAAATACAAAATTTAAAAATGAAACAAAAAAAAATAATAAAACATAATATAAAACAAAAAAAAAATTATAAAATTTATAAAAAATGTAACAAAAAAATTACAAAATTTAAAAATGAAAAAAAAAATACAAAATTGAGTAAAAGCAATAAAAATACAAAATTTAAAATGAAAAAAAAGTTGAATAAAACATATTGGTGCCTATATGGTTTAAATTATCATTTTTTAAAATTTGATAAGTTGAAATTATTAGTTTTTGCTCATGTTTAATGCAGAATATATATGTTGTACTTCTGTCTATTTGCAAAAACCATATTAATACAAATATTTAAAGAATTATTTTGTATGTACTTGAAAATGATTGGATCTGTAAATAACATGATCTGCTTTAAAAAGATGTACCTGTCTGTTACTGGGTATTCCATTATTTTTTATTGCATAACTGTATATTATATCTAAATCAGTAATTTTATATAACGTTGCTTGACTACAAGTATAGAAATTATAAAGATGCAATATAAGCATTATAAAACCTCAGTGATAATTAGTGCCTCTTTTTGCCAGTAATGAATTTCGGCCATGATCCTGTATTTGTACCGGTGAAAGATGTACAAATGCAATTCCTTTATTTTTATGTATTTTTTTTTCATGTGTTAATTTTCCAAAGAATTCGAGCACTATCAGAATGTGGAAGAAAACTGTTTTCTGAGAACAAAAATTGTTTCATTAAGCACAAATTGCTTTGTGTGAATGTTTGGGTCTTCTTAAATTCTGATTGTTAGGAATTTCATTTTGTTCATAATTCTTTAAAGATATTTATTTTATAAATATCTTTGCCAAATCATCATTTTTTCATTTATATTTTCCATTTTGTATGTATGATTTTATAAGTTTGTCATTAATTTAAATCAGAATTGAAATACAATGTTTGTCTTCTCTCTTTTAATTTTGTAAATGAGTCATTGCTAATATATTGTAAATATAATTGTAAATATGTTCCAGAATAAATATTTATATTACAAGTTATTCCCCCCTTTTTATCTTACCAACATATGCACTTACATTTAAAATAATACAGTGATATTCTATAAATTAAAAAAAAAAAAAAAAAAAGACATTTGAAGGCAGAAAAAGAAACTCCTAGCTGTTGAAAACTTGATATCATAGCAGTACTTATATTCTTAGTTAAAATTTAACTCCATACTAGTGAATTTTATTATCCAGCATATGCATCGAGATTGGCACATATTCTCAATCTTATTTTTAAAAATGATTGTCAATAAAGGAATTGAAATTGCCTTATAAGCTATTTAATGAAGGGTGGAATGAAATAAACTATTATTATTATAATTGTTATTATTTTTGAGACCTTTGCTTCATAAAAAACAAGCCAATCTTTTTATAAAATATTCATGAACTTGCTATTTGAAACCAGTGATTTTAAAGTCTCACTGTCTACACAGTTATGATTTTTATTATTTGCACATATCAATTGTATTTGTGTTGTCTGATAATCTTGGTTAGCAAAGCATTTATTTTTGAAAATTGGCAATAAAACCATTTTGATAAATCTAATTTCAAATATTTGTTTTTTCATAGAATTTGTATAATTTAATTCCAAGGCAATATCTATATTAATATTAATTTCAAATATTGGTTAAGCTTGCACAGCCACTTAAATTAATTTGGTGGAGTATTGTAGTAAAACTGATGGTCAAAATAAGTACACAGCAAAAGTTTAAGCAGCAAAATAAGTACACAGCGAACTATAAATTTTTTCAAATAATTATTGGTATATTTATCAATTTGAGTTTTCCTCCTTTTCAGGATATTATTGATTGGAACTCTAAACTTCACTCTAATTAGTGTTAACTTTTCACATATATGTGCTTTTTAACACGTAACACTTCAATATTCATGTCAAAATATGAAAAAAAAAAGCAACTCTATATAAATTTTGCTTTTATAATGTACAATAATTTAAAGAAGTTAGTAATAAGTGTGCCGGAAAGATTACTTTAAATCAGTAGCATCATATATATCCATTTAAAAATTAAGTCCAGTCACCCATAAGATTTTGTGTCTGATAAAAATTATTTTGCATATAAATTATATTGAATTAATCGGTTAATATAAAAAATTTCAAAATGAACTCATGCTAAAATTATTGAAATTGTTTCCAAGATTAAATCCTATTTTTTAAAGAAATAGTTTTCATATTGGATATGCAATTAAATTGAACTTTTTTTTTCCTCCATTTGTAATTAAAAATTTATTTTTTATCAGGTTTCTTCATTATTTAAATTTTATGAGGCTTCCAAAACTGGCATTATTTAGCTTTGACATTTGGAAAAATTTAACATATTAGAATGCAAACAATTATTTTGAATGGTATTCCAGTGCAATAATTCTTTTTTAAATGTGAATGATTTAGAATTGTGAATCTGTTTTTTTTTTTCAGACTAAATAAAGTAATTATGCATATAAATAATAATCTTAGACGACTTCCAAAAATTGTAGGATTTGGCAATTCCTACAAATTTAATCATATTATTTCTGTTATGAAACATGAACATATATGAAACTTAATTTACTGTCATTACTTGAACATGAATCTGAGCCATGTTGTAAAGCATTATCAAAATATTAAACATGGAATTAAAGTAAATTTCATAAAAAGAATGATTGAAAAAAGTTTTGAAAGACATAGCATGATTTCATGCATGAACCGTTAGAATGTTGATGTTCAAGATAATTATTTTGGAAAATGGTAATAATTTGTATTAAAATTCTTATCTTTATGTTGTGTTTATATTTTGACTCATGACAACTTTTTAAATGTTATTCAATTTTTAGAGAGAATTTGAAGAAGCATTAATATATCACTTATTTACATGATTGCAAGCATTTTCACCTAAAAACCGTTATGCATTTTTGTAGTTTTTCATCTGTATAATTTTCTTCATAATAGATTTAAAAGACAAAAATGGTCATTTATAAAACATTTATTCTGTACTGATGAAGGTATAGAGACATGATATTGACAGACATTTAGGATATTTATTAACTTAAAAAATTGCCCTTTTAAATGCTAAGACTTCGTCGACAAGTTTATCTTTAATTCGAAATAACTTATTTTCAAGATCCTCTAAATAACCGTAATTCTTGTCTTCGTTATTTTGCATTTTCAGAAATTAACTGTGTTTGTCTTAAATGTTTACAAATATCAAGAAATATAAAAAAGTACCCTTTTTTCAAGGCCAAAACAATGTATAATTTGAAATTAGACATATACAAATGAATTACCCGCAACTATAGCTTGTACAATAACTGCTCAGACACTGCGTTTTTATTGCAGCTAAGGGAGCCAGCAGGGATTTCCTCAGCAATTTTTTTACAATGCAACGAGCATCAGAGGACATGGGAGTTGAGTATTCATTTAAACATAATCTAATTAATTGTCTGTTAATAGTATTTCATATACATTTAAAATAATAAAACTGTATACTTATTAATTATAAAGTAAAGTCATGCAAAATTTTGCATGAAACTCACGAATACCTAAATCTAATTCATAATATTAATATTCTAGTTCGCTGGAACAATGAAAGCAGTCTGATTTATTTGAAATATACAATGAAAAATATTGTTGGAGTATTATAATAAATTAGCTGGTATCCAGGGCGTTGCTACCGCAGAACAAAAAATTTTGGAATTTGAAATATTGGGTTGTTCGGAAAGTCATTTCGTATTTTTTTGTCAAAATGAAAAGAAATTTTCGTTTAATGAATAAATTATTTATTAAATTATAAAATTGCCATTCTGGTCTAATACCTTTTGCCATATTTTTGGTAGTAACATGATTACACGCTCATAAAAGTTTTGGTCTTTGCTGTAAAAAAAAACTGATCGAGGTGGTTTTTGGCCTCCTCATTTGAAGGAAAAATTTTGCAAATCAGTTCTGGTACTGATGTACTGTTAACACATCTTCTCCACACATATTGGCTAATTTATTTCTGGCTTGAACAGCATTTTTACCTTTTATAGCAAAAAAGAAAAAAATGACGAAAATGCTGTTTATTGCTCTCCATATTTAAAAGGGCACCATCCAAAAACTACTGCGAAGAATCAGCTGCACTTTTTCACACTCAAGCCTTGCTATATCAGCTCTTAAAACATAAAATGATTTTGCGGTTTAAGTATGAAATTGGGTGCGAAAAATGCAATTAAATCCTTTGTCAGGAAAAAACGAAATTACTTTCCGAACAACCTAATAGTTATCTTGTTTAATTAAGAATGATACTTATTTTTTTATCGACAGTGAATACACTCATTGAAATAGAAGGATATATAAAATAGAAGCATAAATAGTATTTATTCTATTCTACAAGCAAATATTTATTTTTATATATTAGATTTGTGTATTCTTTTAAAATTGTAAAGCTTGGTATTCTTTCAGAAAGATAACGAAAGAAACTATTTATTGCATCTCGTGATTCCTTTGATATTCCTTCAGTATTCTCAAATTTGAAATTAGAAAATGTGATTAAAATATTTTCCTTTAAAATTGATTAAACATAGAAAATATATTTCTACCATAAAATCTTTAATATAGTTGAAAAGACGATTTTTTGAAAACTAATATGGTGCAAAATTATTTGTAGTGTAATATTTTAGGTTATTGTAAAAAAACACTAAAATTTTATTAAATGTTTAGTTAAAATTTCAAACCTATAGGATTGGTTTCCCGGAAACTCTTGCACATTCTCTAATAAAACTATTACCTCAGAGAAAAACTTGCATTGCATTTACGTACAATAGCTACAAAATATTAACGTTTTGCTTGAATCTAGCATCTTTACTGAATCTGTTTGTCCCCTTGGCGAGTTATTTGGTGGCCAATCCATGGTTAATAGATGCGGTAAATAGATTTGAAAATACTTTTTATACTTTAGGTGATTGTATTATGTCTATAACCATCGATTAAGTGCAAGCAATATGTTGTCGAAGTTTTATCGGATGAGCGGTACGGCAGCGCATAAGGGACATACAGACAAACATTCATTTTTATTTATATAAGATAATTTTTTTAAAAAAATGGTTTAAATCAAACTAAAAATACAAAACGTGTTTTTTTTTTTTTTTTTTTTTTTTTTTTTTTTTTTTTTTTAGAGACGTTTATAAAATAATTGGTTTTGTTTTAAAGATTGAAACTGAAGTATAATCACCACTGAGAAATATCGAAACTTTGCTTAGTTTTTAATTTAATTATAATAAAAAATTCTTGGTGGTGCACATTATCACTTTTTGAAACGTATCTGTCAACTCTAGATCTAATGTCTTGTCCTATAACAAAATGGCAAACTCAAATATTCCATTTTGAATTACTTCTGTCTTATCTTAATTGTAGAAAGGAGAAAAAACAAATATTTTACCTTTTTTTTAATAATGTAACTATAGAATAATGAATATTATCTGTTTATCATATACATTCTCAGTAATGGATATAGTACAAACAAATCAATTTAGGGTAGAGGTTCCCAACCTTTTTGGAACTGGCGCCCCCTTTTCTAATGAATATTTCAATATCGCCCCCCCCCCTCCTACTCCAGATAAATAAGAGCTTAAAAACAATCGTAAGATGCCGCGTGCAGTAACATGGAGCCGATTTCTCCTTTTCGTTACCAATGTTGCCTCAGCACTAAATCCACGTTCTGCTAAATATGAAGAGGGGAATGCTATCAGAAGCCGTTGAACAATTGACCATCATCCTGAATGCAGCTGCGAAATAGACTTCTGAAGCCCAAATTCTTGGTAGCCATTCTTGAATCTAATTTTTAGATCCTCATTTGTCGTCAGTTCTATTAACTGAGGTGATCCTGCTGTGTTGATATTGGAAAAAAGATCCAAAACCCAGTCTGGTATGTCCGTGTTTAAATTATCCTGGAATCGTTCCTTGAAGTTGTTATGCACTATATTTGGTAAATCTTTTAACGCCCCTCTGAGCCGTATCAACGCCCCCCTGAAAGCTTCAAACGCCCCCGTTGGGAACCTATGTTTTAGCGGATTCTCAAAACTTTAGTAACAATATATTAAATTTCATATATCTAGAGCGCTTTGTTTTTAAGTGACTGCTTTCCCATGCATATAATTGAGTGGACAGAAATATTTTATCCGATTTTGTGCAAAATTTTATACAAGACTGCAGTTATTTGAGGTATAGAAACCTTACACCAAATTATATTCTTATCGAATTAGTAGGATTGTACTCAAATTTAATATCCAAAATATCCACTCTCCCCTAACTTCGGTGAATTTGAAAATTTAAAGATTTTTAAAAATTAGTATTTTGATGACTACAATATTTTCTATGGCCGCGGTAGCCTGGTTGGTAGAGCGTCAGTCCCGTAACCGAAAGGTCGCGGGTTCTGTCCTCGTCCCGGCCAAAGACCACCGTGTTGGCTAATGGCAGTTGGGCACGTTAAATAGGCCATGATTGCAAAGTCCTCCAAGTTCCCACAACAAATTATACCTCTGGGAGTTCTGAATCAGGGATGAGTCGGTCTCTGATTTGGATCTAAATTCTGACTTGCAGATGGATGAATGAGTTCGACCGTCCCCTAAAAAGGGTTGTGTAGAGTGTGTTCGTGCAAAGTCTTACTTTCACCTTACCGGTGCTCATTCGCAACGAAAGGCGCACACCTTTGCCTTAATTCGAAAGAGCTCCGCTCATTCGGGCTTGGTATGACCAAGTGGCATTAGACCCGACCCACCACCACAATAGTTTCTTTTTATATATGAAAGAGTAAAAATGAAATAGCGAAAAATCCTTTAGAGCTGAACTCTGAGCACCTAAGAGGATCTCGGTAAATTACAAATTCCTAGAAATAGAATCGGTGCTCCATTACATTACATATCGAAAGAGGGCCATCTGATAATAGGTTATTAGAAGGATTATCGATAACAGACGAATTGAATCTTCGAGACAGATGATACGATCAGTATAGGGCGATTCAAACTCAATGGCCTGTTTTAATGTCATGCTTCAGAAAACTAAGCAGAAAGTGCCATTTTCGGCAGATGATGAGCACATATTTTGATGTAATTTTATTTAAGAAAATAAGTGGGTTTTGTGTGTTGATCAGCTGTCGTTGGCCACTAGTTTATCACCTATAGTACTAACTTTGCTGGCTATTAATATAGAATGCGCGCATTTGAAATTTAACAATGTTATTTGATAAAAGTGAAATGTGTCAATTTATTGGAATCAATCTACTAAAAAATTAATGCGTGTGTAAATTAAAAATTGTAAATGCTACGAAATGAAAGAGAATCAAACTTCCGAGTTAACATTCTAAGAAAATAATTTTTTTTAATCCGAATATTATTGTTAAGTAAATCATTAAATTACGGATAAAGTAAAATAAATTTAAAATTACTTTTAAAAATCAAATTAAATATTCAAATACTATTAAAATTAAAGAAACCAGCGGGATTAGTGTCCCCAAAACTTTCTGACATACTCTCTCTAATAAACCTGTCATGCAAGAAAACGCCTTACAAAGCACTGGCGTACAACAGTTGCGAAATATAAACTTTTGCCGTGAAATCAGCATTTTTTCTGAATCTATCCTGTGATCCTTGGCTATTATTCCTTGGTATCGTTAATAGTCAAAAATTGAATTTGTGTTTTAGACACGTTTTTCTCAATCGGTTGGAACAAAAATGTCACACTAAAACTACACTTGTAGTCGTAAAATACCGAACCAAATTATATATATTGAAATCACTGCATTTTTAAATTATCACATTTCCATGTTACTCAAAGTACAGACCAATGGATAGTCACTCCGCAGTTGGGTTTAGCCCAAAAATTGGCAGAGATCTACGCTATAGAAATCTGTGTACCGAATTTTATCGATCTAGATCTCTTCGTTTTGTAGCTATCATGTTAACTTATTTACTCAAAATTTGACAGATATCTGCTAATTTGGTGTTTTCACATACCAAATTTTAATCGCCTTATGCAAACCGTTTCTGAGTTATTTTTATCGCAGACAGGCGACCATTTTCCCAAAATGTGTTTTTTCGAACTCACTGGGGGGGGGGGAGGTACTAAAACGTGGAGATTCGTCGAAATCTCGGGCTCGAATTTTTTGATGACTATGATACTGTGGGAAGGTGATGCTGGCTCAGAATAGAACCTGGGACCTCTGAGTCTGAAGGCCAGTAACATAACCACAGGGCAAAAGCATGCTCATGTCCCGTAGATGTTATCTGTCTTATTAAGATATCACCACAATACTCTCTCTCTACCACGTATACAAAACAGTAAAAATTGCATGGAAATGAAATTCTGTGTCACTGAAATAAAATTTTTTACCCTCTTATGAAAATGTAAAAATAATTTTGTTTGAAATATACTTTTGGAAGATAAATTGTGGGAATACCAAAAAAATGCTTACTTTCTCTTTAACAAATTTTAACTAATTTTAATAAACGTTGTCTTAACTATTTTGAGTTTAGCTTTTTGAAGCAACACTAAGAAGTCTTTGAAGTCCCGAAACTTTTGAAGTAACACTATGGCTATTTTGGGAGAACCTCGTCATTTTGAGCCGCGTTTAGATAACGGGGACGACACCTGAGCTGGCACCGTGCTTTCTCTAAACATTCACACCACACCAACAGGAGGACGTTTGGCCGCGACGATATAACGTGCACCAGACATTGCTTACATTGCGGTTCTTTGGTGGAACCGGGTCTCGAACATGCAGCCCTGCGGTTCCGAGACCTTACCACCAGGCTACCGCGGCCCCTGACTATTTTGATAGTAACTTCCTATAAATTGGAAGAGTATGCATGCCAACTTTCACCAAGGTCGGATAAAACAAAATCAGATTTTTATAAAAAGGTATGAATGAATCTTTATATTTATATGCTGCATTATTTAACAATTGATTGAAGAAGTTTTAATGAATTATTTGTATAAAAACTTGTTCACTTCAGGGTGTCTTAATTTGTAATGTTGAAATAAAACTAATTCTGAAAATCATATAGTTATGAACAAATTCATTGATTTTTTCCAATCAAATATATTTGTATTAATTTCGCTGGTTAAATTTTAACTGACATATTCCTTCTTTATATCTGAAGCCACGGAATAATCTAAGAAAGACACTCTATTTATTTGGATAACTTTGAGTTTTCAAACTATAAAAAGGTTATTTTACTAAAAATATATTCAGATGACATATGCGACTATTTAGATGTCATTACACTCCTCTAAAGTTTTAGGCTGTACAAGAGTGATAAAGTGTGGTTGTCGCAGCTTTTTATGTGTGACAGCCTATGCTGCCATTGGCTGCTGAAGTGAAGTAATAAGCTATCTTAAAGTAACTCTGACCCTAACCCCCACCCCCCAAATTATCTACGCAACTATACCGTATTTTTCTTTAATTTTTTATAAATTTTTAAGAATAAATTTTAATTTGTCTAATTTTTAGTTTTCAAAAATAAATTTTAATTAAAAATTTAATTTTAATGTTTTTAATTCTATTTTCAAAAACACATTTTACAATTTTCAAAAATAAATTTTTTAATATTTAAAAATTCTTTTTACAATTTAAAAAAATACATTTTAAAGTTAAATTTCAATTTCAGAACTTTCAATTCTGTAATACTCACCTATGTTTAAAAAATTTAATCAGATTATTAAACTCAATTTAAAAAATTAATTTAAGTTAATTCAATTAGTTAATTGAATAAAAACAAATATATTCAATATTTTTGATACATGGTAGAAATGCCCGTAAAAAACAAGAATATTTGAACATGTATATAATATTTTTACTCGATGTGAACTACAACGTATATATATATATACACTGATGGAAAAAAAATCCCAACACGAAGAAAAAATTATCGTACAGTAATGAAATTTTAGGAATACATTTGTCTAGGTAACATATTTATTTGATTAAAGTTTCAAGATCACAGGTAGAGCCATTTCAAATGTGAAATGTTGGTACATTAGTAACCGGTGTAACCGCCAGAATTTTGAATGCAAGCATGCAAACGTGCATGCATCTCTCTGTAGAGCATGTTGGGTTACAACAGCAGTATGAGGGCGAGCGTTATCCTGTTGGAAAACACCCCCTTGAATGCTGTTCATGAATGGCAGCCCAACAGGTTGTATCACTAGACTGACGTACAAATTTGCAGTCAGAGTGCGTGGGATAACCACGAGAGTGCTCTTGCTGTCATACGAAATTGCTCCCCAAACCATAACTCCAGGAGTAGGCCCTGTGTGTCTAGGTCGCAGACAGGTCACTAGCAGGCGTTCACCTGGCCTCCTTCTAACCAACAAACGGCTATCACTGCGACCAAGGCAGAACCGTCTTTCATCAGAAAACACAACAGATCTCCACTCCGTCCTCTAATGAGCTCTAGCTTGACACCACTCACGTCGCAAACGGCCGTGGTTTGGAGTCGGTGGAATGCACTGTACAGGGCGTCTGGCTCGGAGCTGTCCTTGAAGTAACCGATTTGTAACAGTTCGTTGTGTCACTGTGGTGCCAACTGCAGCTCGAATTTCAGCTGCAGACGCAGTACGATTAGCCACAGCCATACGCCGAATACGACGGTCTTCCCTCTCAGTAGTACCACGTGGCCGCTCGGAACCTGGTCTTCTTGAGGCAGTACCTTCCCTTGACCACTGCCGCCAATACTCCTGCCAAGTCTTTTAGCAATATCGCGGAAAGAAAACCCACCTTCTCGTAGCCCTACAACACGACCTCGTTCAAACTCAGTGAGCTGTTGATAATGGCTTCTTCGTCTTCTCAGAGGCATCCTTGACTAACATTAACCCACTACGTCGAATCTCAACTGTAAATAACGATCACGAACCTTACAGCGCTTATTTAAAGCAAACCTCATTTGCATGTTCATAGTGTCGCTACTAGCGCCACACTTACGCGCGTAGCTCGAAATTTGAAGGGACGTCATCTTTCAGATGTATAAACACGCCTACCAAATTTCGTTTATCTAGCACAGCTCCTTCCAAGTGTTGGGATTTTTTTTTCCATCAGTATATATATATATAGCATTAAAATAATTAAACCCCATATCCTGAGACAACAAAAATTAAAACGAAACTAATTAGGTCGAAATCGAAATTAAAATTTAATTCGGAATTAAACGCTAAAAGTTCGCAAAATGAAAAGTAAATGAAATGGAATCTATTAATGAAACAAATCTAAATTAATGTAATTAATAAAATTATAAAAACGAAACAAAAACGACACTAATTACTGAAAAGAAACTAAAAATTATTTCGGATTCAAATAAGTTTAAAATTTATATATATATA
>JAPMOQ010058490.1:337306-352707 GCA_026543055.1 Argiope trifasciata | reverse complement strand
TATATATATATAATTAAGATTTTGAATTAAATATCAGTTATAAAATAATAAAAATAATGCGAACTGTCAACAATATGCACTACAAACTTGAAGGGAAGAAAAATTCTCCATACCAAAATATTTGTATACAAAGAAATTTCAAAAGAGCTGGAAAAATAAAAGAACATTCGCAAATAAAAATTTCGCAGACGCAAACAGTTCTTATTTGATAGAACTCCAATGCAGGAAGTCAAACTATTAAACAACGGATAAACGACAGACTGAGGGAGGGAGAGGGAAAACATTCTGAAAGTTCTAAACACAGGAACGAGATGAGTTGCGTTCCGCTGATGCAAGTTCGTTGTCCTTGTTTGAATAGACAAAATCAGCCGATCACACAAATTCGATAAAAAACAACCTTCTGCCGGACAGGCAGGCATCCAAGTTCACAGAATTGTGCATCGAAAAACATCTTTCTTAACCGATCTTAACTCTTTCTTCATCGAAATGCAAGTATCAATCTGCTGGACAATCTGAATGAGGTGCAATGACACTGCACAATTCGCTCGCTTGTCGGGACGTCTGAGGAAAATAAAAAACCCTTTCAAGTGCAAACCGATCCCCACAAATTAGTATTACCGGCAGTTTATACCTTTAATTTCAATGCATTTCCTGAACTTATCGCTGTGTAATTGTCTTCAAACATGCGAAGGATTTGTTTTGACTTATTGAATTGATGCGCAAGATATGCACAATTGGCTATTGGGCGTAGCTTCATTATTTTGATTTGCGGTTAGATGGCAGTGATGTTTTTTGCATTTTAATTTCGTGGCGTTCGAAAGATTTTAATAAATAACTTCAGGCAAAATTACTCCGACTCTCCAAATGCCAGTTTTTATTTTTAAATCGTTTTAAGAAGCAAAAGTTCAATTGCAAATATAACCAGTTAACGTTTTTGACTATACTCGTCATAGAAAAAATACGTTTTGCGTTGTGGCAATTTTATTCGATGACAATTATTATATTTATATATTAATTGTGTAATTATTATTCTAAAAAATTTAATAAATGACTTCGGTCAAAATTAGTTTAACTCTCCAATCTCCATTTTTTTGAAATCGCTTTTAGAAGCTAAAGAACAGTTGCAAATTTAACCAGTTAAATTTTTTGACGAGTATTCTCGTCATAGAAAAAGTACAACGTTTGCGTTACGGCAATTTTATTCAATGACTATTATTATATTTATATATTAATTGTGTAGTTATAATATTTTTAATTAATTATTTATTATATTTACATAATAGCTGTATGCTTGGCCGGTGTCCTGGCCTTGGGGTAGCGCGTCTTCCCTGTGATCTGGGATTCGTGGGCTCGAGTTCTGGCTAGAGCATGGTTCTAATTAATTTTGTGTTTTGTCTGTGAGGTGTGTGAAAGAGCCCCTATTTTAAATTAATTTTGACTTTTTGAAAGTTAGTTTGCATTTATTTATATTTTATGGCTCATGATTACTCGGCATCCACTTTTGCACATGATATTATTTGATCTTATAACTTTAGTTGTCGTCATTAAGTGATTTCTAGAATCTACTTTGCATTCTGAAAAAAAAAAAAAAAAGACATGGAAATTCTATCTTTTATTCTTTAAAAGCAACGAATGCAAACTTTGAAATACAAACAAGTAATACTAAAAACAAACTTTGCATTCTACTGCGCATTATATGCAATAACAAATGCAAACATTCCATTCATTATTGAATGCATTGTAAGAAATACAAACATTTTATTTATCATTGCATACATCGTGATAATAAATACAAACATTGTATACATTTTATTGCAATCATTGTATTTATTACCGCAATAATGAATGCAAACATTGCATATTTAAATATAAACATTGCATTTTTTAAAAACATGAATAGACGATTCATGTTTTTAAAGGTAATTATTATGCACAGCGATTGACAATTGATGTACAAATGTTCACTACTTTTATATCTTTATATACTTTTAAATCGAATTTTTTGAGTTTAGTGTTGAAGACTGGTATAACTTTACTCACTGTTAAAGGGGTAAGCAGACGCTCGTTGTTTATACTTACTATAATGATTAAGTGAACTAAAATGAAATATGTGAGAATTTGACTAATACTTTTTGCTTCTAATATTCCAATTTGAGCAATTCTGAAATTTTTTTTTTCCAACGAAAATTATCAAGAATTAGAAGATTCGGCTTATTTTCCTATATTGAACAGGTTTCTGCTTGAAACATGCTTCTAACAAATAAATATTTCGGTAATATCAACTAATGTTTGATTGCAAAACTTAGCGTTGATTGTCGGGTCGGTCTTATGCCTCTTGGTCATACCAAACCGAATGAGAGTAGTTCTTAGCAATCATTGTAATTTTTTAAGCTTTGTACTTTTTAAAATATTTCTATATTACTGCTCTTTTTATTGAATCAGAGAAATTGTTATTGTGTTATCCTCTAATACATTACGTAAATCACTTTTCATGATTTATGTTTTTCAGCATTTTTTGTAAACAATATTGAAACACTTTTTTTTTTTTTTTGCATTTATTATGAAGGTTTTTCGATTCAAAAAGAATGTTATTGGATTAGTTAAAATCTATTCGTTTTCCGTTTGAAATTGAACTCCAGATTTTAGGTGAAACGACTGAAAATGATAGACTTTGTGCCTCCTCCCCACCCGAGTTTATGTGGCAATAATGCTAGGGTCTCCAAGCACTATTTTACACAAGATGTCAGGCTTTCGCTAAGGTGGTTTCTATTTTGAATTTACATAGTAATTTTTCATATTTCATCAAGATGGCTAAAGCCAAATTGGCGAAGTTTGCATTTTTTGGTGATTTATTTCAGGGGCCGTAAAAATAAACAATTCCTAAGTACATACCTGAATTAGGTTTCTAAAATAGTATGACTCAGATTATCAATAAAGCCAGTTTGAAGCTTAAAAATACTTTGCAGAAGAAGCTACTAAAGCTTATAAGTACACAAAATATGCAAATGAAATTTTATATAATTAATAATAGTGACGCAACCAGCTGGTTGCCAAAGACAGCTAATTGCCAATAAAGGAAAAGATAGATGATATACTGGGTGATCAGTGAATAAGACCTGATTTCAAAATTAAATATCTCTACAACAAAGATCGATAGAATTATGCGGTGAACTGCACGTTTATTAGCAAAACTGTAAAAATAGCGTACAAAAGTTTAGAAAATTTAGTCACGAAAATCGTTAATAGATGACGCTCTAATCACAATACCCATAGACGCTTTCAGTGTGATGTCAAAAATGAAGAATGACTCCCGATCTGACTCCTTGTGACTTCTTTCTGTGGGGAGCATTGAAAGACACTGTCTATAGAAACAATCCCGTCACTTTAGATAAGCTTGAATCGTTGATTGGTTTTGCATACGATTCCATTTCCGTTGAGACATTGCAAGACGTGATGTCAAATTTTATTGTTCGATTACGCCACCTCATTTTTTCGAACGGTGAACATTTTGGAAAAAATTGTATTTTGATTGCAAAGACCGCATCACTTTATTTTTTTTAAAGACTCCTTTCAGAGAAAGTTTTCAGAGCAGAGCTCCATCTGTTGACGATTTTTGTAACTAAATTTTCTAACTTTTGTGTACCAGTTTTGCAGTTTTGCTAATAAACGTACAGTTTACCGCATAATTCTATCGATATTTTTTGTAGAGATATTTAATTTTGAAATCAGGGCTTATTCGCTAATCACCATATATATTACGCACAGATAAAAATTATATGCTAAATATGATGCTCTTGTATTTAAAAATCAGCAGGATTGATATATCCACGAATTCCTTTTTAATGTAACATGGCGCGTTTTGAGCTTCTTAATGCATTAAGAAAAATGAGCATGAGTTTGGGATGTTTTCCTTTCACCGATCGTGTCCGAAATACGATACAAACACATCGATTTTCATTTGTCTAAAGCTTTTCTAGTTTTCGCGTTTATATTGTTACCGAAAAATCTGAATCTATCTAGGATTGTAAAGTGAAAAATCTAACAGGTTTAATAAAGGAAAATAATGCCTTATTCTACTCGAACAAAAAGTAGCAAAACACAGCCGAAGACCATCCAAGAACAGCAGTTTCAATAAAACAGCAGATCGCAAAGCAACAAAACGGTACTAAACAACAGACAATAGCTCAGAATTTTCAGAGAGAAACCAAAGAGCGAGATTTCGAACTATTTTTCTTTTTATTTGACCGTCTTTGTTTTTACAGTTGCCTAGACAGGGCATCGAATGTTCTAGAACTTAATCCTAAAGGAGATATTCTTTGGAGTCCTAATGGATCTATCACCAAGATTATCAAATATTCTAAGTGCTTCATTTCTTTCGCCAACTTAGTCGCCAAAGTCAGAGGTCATTGATCCGACATCCGTTTAACATTCGTTTGAGTTGGTTGTAAAATTGATTTCCTTACCAGGATACTAGCTGTCCAGGGATGCAATATTTACCACAACATACACTCAAATTTACGCAAACTTTTCTTTGGTATATTTGATCCCAAATCTGATACAGATCTATAATCAAAATTTTAAAACTGCAAACAAAATTCCATCGGTTTAGCAGTTTGGTTTGTTCTTTTTTTAATTATTGTGATGTCATACACAGGAATGTATGAACAGATAAATTTCTTACAAACAGATTTTGTCCAAAACAGGACACAAAATCTACACTTCTTATTTTAAATAATGCATATTAAATTTAAAGCATCTTGCTGCTTATGTTTTGGAGGTATCTTGTTGAGAGAAATAAACCCAAAAATGATCAGATGCAGGGAGATCTGAATATAGAGATTCCCCAACATCTTAATGCTAAATATTTGGACGGTTGCAATGCTTTATATTCTTTTGTGTTCATGAAATATTATATCTGAAAAACAAGAAATAAACTTTCTGCGTAGTTAAATTCTATTCATAAGACAAAAATTATTTATTTCCGCGGAATTCATTAATAGTCTATAAATAAGCGCCTTATTAATAGTTTGTAAATATTATTTTTCCACTAGTAATCTGGTATCTTATGCCTTTCCACTAATTGTTTACTTGATTAGTGAATAAATTCAAATTTCAAAGATCTAATTTTAACTCTGCGACGTATACAGTTCATAACGACCATTAGTGTACATCTCTATCTCCACTAATAAAAAATATAAATGTGTATTTACTTGTGATGGCTCTATAGATCAGGCTGACCTACAAATACTAAAAATGTGGGCATATACAATTTGGACGGAGGGAACATGGTACTCGTAGAGATTTTTTTGGGGGGGGGGGGGGTGGATTTTAATTAATTAAAAATTAAACCGAGTTTTTGCGTTTTTTCGTAACAACTTCCTAACACATTACTGATTGAGGAGACCACCACCGCAGCTTAAAATTTACACTTCAAGAAATTAAACTATGTTTATATTCGACGGCTTTGCATAAATATAGACTTCTTCAATTATAGACTTCTTTTGATGTTTATAACATTTCTATTTAAAAAATTTTCCTTTAAATGCGAAAAATCGATATTTAAACCTCTTCTCCCTCAGCCCAGCCTTTTACTTGTGCCAAATCCTAAAATATCATGATCTGTTTTGGACGGTTAACCTAACAAATTCAGTAAAAGTGCTGTTGGGTATTGTTCCAAGTCAAAATAGAATTGTAAGAGACTGTATGCTGTATTGAAAAATTTTTCTGTGATGTTATATATGATTCACACAATATTTACTGCATATTTTTTGCATAGCAAATTCTTGTGATTGTGGCATATTTTGAAGAATATATATAAAAAAGTCGTCAAGTGGGAATATTGATATGATTTTTGATACTAAAAATTCTTTCATACAGGTTAATAAATTCACTACAGACAAGAGAATCCACTCGAACTCTTACATGACGATTTCATCTTTTCAATAAGGATTTAAAAAAGATTATATAAAATCTGCAATGCAAGGTATGCCTACATAACTATATGAACTGATTCTTTTTCTTCCGTAATATCGAATTCTTCGAATTCTTTTTCGGAGGGAGACTCATATCTGCAGGGAAAGGAAAGAATGTCCACCTTCTTCCTACTGTGGTGTTGAACTGTCTGCAATATGACAAATTTTTGAAGATATTGAATTCTTTAAATGATTTCGATTGATATAGAGACATTTTGTAACCTACTGTTACAATGGCACAAGAAAACTTTTCAGATGTGATATAATACTTATTTAATTCGTGAGATCTAAAATAGCGAGCGATCTAAAATAGTTTGCGAACGATAATTACGAAATATCATGAATCTATTTTGCAATCTTTGGTAAAATTTTCTGGCGATTAATCGCTGGAATGTGGTTAATAAAGAAATACTTGAAAATCAAATATGTATTTTGGACGCTTTTTTTCCACCTGATTGAAACCAAAATGTGTCATATAAATGCAATCGTTGTCTGTGGATCGTATAATAAAATTAAATAAATCGCATTTTTAAGTTACCAGCGGGTGACCGAGCTCCGCTCGGAGAAAACAGGTATCGAAGCTAACTCGAAGATTTAAATTTTCAATTGTGATTTATCAAAACAATACGAAAATTTGTGAAACCATTGGTGAAAAGATAACCGGTTAAAGAGCACCATTGTAAACTATTCTAAACAAAGTTAGAGTTTGGAAAGGGAACTACTCTACACAAAGGTAAAGGTAAAGATTAAAGTGTGTTGAAGTTCAATATTTTTGACAAATTTATCTAGAAAAACCAAACATATATACATACATAAGAAACATATTATAAACCTATAACAGCATAAACATAAAACTTTATTAGTTCGCCATATTGGCTATAGATGGCAGCACGTTACCGCTTGAAAATTTAAGTAGCCATTATGGCGAACTAATAAAGTTTGAAAATATCCTATCTGTAACTCCGAACTGCTCGACCGTAGCGCTTCAAAACCGGCGCCAATCGATTCCTCGTGGCCAAAAACCCCAGACCCCCAAGTTTACCGGAGTTTATTAATTCTGGGGCGATTTTCGACTTGGCAACCATTCCTCGTATTATAGTATTAGATTGCGTTTACGTGCAAGAGAAAATACAAACCGACAGGGATTATCCTTAGATGGATTTGGTTCGAAATGGATTCTATATTTTAGAATCAAACTTGTACAGAAAATGTCGTAAATTTAACTCTTAGTCATGTTTATCTGTATTTTATGTAGTTTTATTAACTGTAATTTTATAACTGTTGTTAACTGTAATTAATAACTGTTGAAAACGTATTTTGAATTCAGTTTCTGATTGTGTTCGGAAAAATAAACGCAATGGATGCAAGAAAACGCCTGCTTATTTTCTCTTAAGCTTTCTGCTGTATTTTAGAGTCTTTGTACTTTTTTAGAGCTATTCACTGTCATAGATACGCTGATAGAGTATTACAGTAGAGAATTAGAGTATTTATTACCTTGAGATAATACAGCACTTTACGTTTTATAACTATGGAATTAACTTGTACTTGAACAGAGAGAAGGGTACACTTCCTCAGAATGGCTTTAGCTCAAAATTTTACAGAATTTTAAAAGTTTAGTTACCAAATTCCATTCTTTCAGCTTAAATCGTTTTAGTTAGCGGGTTCACAGACAGACATAATGCCAAAAATTGATTGCCCTTTTTGTACTCATAAGATGTGAAACATAAGAGTTTCGTCAAAATTTCGAGTTTGCATTTTTGGAGATTAAAATACTTTCTGTTTGTATTAGAAGTATCAGATACTCGGTATCAGTTTTTAAATATGACTATATCAAGGGCCAGCGATCTATTGAGACGGAAGAGCAACAATTTTCAAACTTTTTCAGTTTTTAAAAAGCCACTAAAAATTTCACTTTAATATTATAATATTTGTTTTTTGATTTAAAATAAATGACTTTAAATGCATTATAATCTTTATTAAAAAACACAAATATTGATAGTTACATCATTGGGCTTTGCATGCTTTTTGAAAATTTGATTAAATCTGGCTTATAGCTTGTTTTTTTTAAATTTCCAACATGATTCTAGATTTTTATTTGTTAGTTGACCTCTAAATTTACTTTTTATTATATTCATGCAAGAGAACGCTTGCTCACACGAATATGTCGACCCGAAGACCATCAGCACTCCATGTACAAACTTCTTCACCTCTCTGTAGCATTCTGGAAGACTATTCCATGTGTCGAATATGTGGGCATCAACTCGCAACATTTCTTTTAGAGCTCTCCATTTATGCTGTGCGATGTGCATGCACTTCTGGACCTCCAACTCTTCCAACTTACTCTTGAGTTCTGTGGTACTTGCCACTCCACAATTCTTTAGTTTTCAAATCTAGTAATTGCATTCGTAGCGATTCAGAATCAATTCCAAATGATTCAATGTTGATCTCGTTTGTATTCTCATTAACCACTTAACTGTTTTGCCCGAGTGCGACACGTGCATCGATTTATCAAATTTTCATAGTTGTAAGCAAAAAATAAGCCATTCATAACGATTATAATTCAATATTAAAATTACTTCGAATGCATAGATAAGTCAAGTATTCAATACATTTCTATTTGCATCAACATAAGAAAAAATTCCCAGAATAGAAGGATCCATCTTATTAGATAGTAAAGAAAATAAAACTGCTAAGTGGTTAACGATTACGTTAATAGAAGCTGTTGAGAGATTAGGTACTTAAAAATATGTTTTTTTTTTTTTAATTTCTTAAAGGTTTTGGGTAAAAGTAAAATTTAAGGAACGAACCCTCTCCAAACTGCGCCAAAATATCGCCAAATTCTACAAAATTTTCCAATTGTCCTCCATCTTGGATTGCTCCAAAATGTGGTTCCACCCATGTGGTTCAAAAACAATTATTAATAAAATTAAGGAAGAAAAAATTAGTCTTTAAAACAGTTGATGATCTTAAAAAGGGTAGAAATTAATACATTTTAACATAAAATGAGACAAAATTTCCATGAAATTCAACGAATTACTTAGCCCAATACGGTAAAAGTAAGGTTAAGCCACCGGTCAAGCAGTGGTTACCATATTTGACGACATATCGCCAAGAAAAATTCAAATTTGGCTCCGTACCTTTAACTTTATTTAGCCCAGGTTTTGATAATAAAATATTAATTTTTCGTATGGAACTGGAGAGCCGCAATTTAACATCAAAAGAGTCGCAGCTTGCCGATCCCTGGAGCAATGGGACTTTTCTCGACATCATTTATTTTCATTCGGTTATATTACATCACTCTGACACAAAATATTAGAAGATATATTTTAATTCACTGTTTTATCCCTAACACTATGAATATGCATTGTGTTTTTTAAATATATATATTTTATCCCTAACCATAACTATCTTTTTTTCATATAGCAATACAATATACCATTATGGAATTCCTAATCTTCTAAACCTACTATATCAACAAAATCTTTTCTTTTTACTTCTTAGTTACCCATCAATCTGAGTCAAAGCCAAGGCCACCACATTGGAATAATTTTCGTATCAGAATTAGTTGCCAATCTCTCGGGCAGATTTGGCTAATAAAAGTATCAATATGATACAGAAGTATTAAAGTGTTACTTGTATCAACGTGATACAAAGTATCAAGACATTGCTTTATCAAAATGTATCAACGCAATACTTGTGTCAATATACAACAGAACATTGTTAAATTATTACCCAGTCTCAGTCCGCTATTTTGCCACTGCGATACTTTACACAAGTATACCCAAGCATGTTGGATTCGTTATTATTGTTATAGATATGATCTTTACAGCTTGTTTCCCTCGAAAAAGTTATTATGCAATAGAATTCTATTGTCTTATTTAATGTGTAAATTGACTAAGTTTAAAACATAATTACAAAATGATAAAAACCTACATGACATATAATAACAGCGAGCATACATTTAATATTTAAATAAAACGAATGATTCGATTTATAGATATATTGTATAATCATCTAAATATATCTGCATTCGCCAAAGCGAATCAATTATTTTCAAAGTGAAACAGGTAAAAGTTGCATCTTTTTGTTGCTGCAAATTATTATTTTTCGCGAGTTACATCAGAATGAGAATTTGAAAGAATAAATTGTTTATATACATAGTTTTGAAAGATTTTTTTCCTTCACTTTCAGATAAATTATGAAATTAGTTTTAATCATTTAATTAATTCTATAGCTTAGCAATCCGAAAATCGTTTGAGTATTTCCTTTACAAATCGTTTTCGTTTTTAATGAGGGAAAAAAAATAGAACTTGTGAATACGTTTTTATTTAAATGAATCATTGTTTTGGGTTTTCTTATGTAAAAAAAAAAATTATATATAAGAAATCTTATTTCAAACTTATTTATTTAAGCGAATAATTTATGCTTTTCAGTTCTGTAATACTTTGCCTTGTTAGAAATTTTACACAATTTTCGACATCGTTATGCAGTTTTTCGTGGATGCTGGATTATTTCTCTCAAATCGGAGCCTAAATGAGGCATTTTTTAACTTCCTAACGGGACTAATTGCTGCACTTATGTAAAATTACTCCAAACTCCTTTTATAGGAAAGTAGCTTTTAATATCTGTTTTAAAAAATAAACCAGTTTCATCCCTTAAAAGCTTCCCATTAAAAAATCTTAAGTTGTTCCTGTCGCAGTTATTATTTGGTCCCTGGCTATTTTCTTTTTTTTTTTTTAATCTTTTTTCCCATACGCACTAACACCAGTGCTTCATCTCCTTCCAGAAAACCTCCCACCCCTAAAACGTTCTCTCCCCCTTCCCCTCAGAATTCCTCTCGTCCCTCCCCACCGCACAGATAATCCTCCCCCCTACCACCACCATTCACATACCCCGGGCCCTACCACCCTACCAGAGGAAAAAAAAAATAATAAATAACAGAAAAAAAGGAATTGCGTTCTAGAGGCTTGGATCACTAGTCCTCGTTTCTAGCGATATACACCTACATTAAAAAGAATAAATATAAAAAAGAGGGGGAGGGGGAAAGTAAAAGAGAAAAAAAAAATCGTTCCCTTCCCTGTCCAAAACTCTTCTCTTTCGTTTTCTCCTTTAAAAAAAATCGATTAGGAGCCGACTAGGAGGTGGAAGGGAGCAACTTTTTTTTATATTTTTTACTTCGCTCAATCTGTAGCGGAACGAGCTAGGTTGGAAAAAAAAAAAAAAAAACCCAACAACAACAAAAAAAATCGAAAGAAATTCTATTCTAGAAACTTGCGCCATAGGAGGCGACGAACATTTTTTCTTCCCTTTTTTTTCCCCTATACTTTTTTATTTTCTTTCTTCTTTTTTTCCCCTTCCGCCCCTTTCCTCCTATCGGGGTATGAGAAATATTCATTAAAAATTGGGCCTCGATTTCCCCGGCAATGAAAAAATAAAAAAAAACAAAAATAAAGTAAGAAGAAATGAAATCTTCAACGGGTTTAATACATGGAGGATTTTTTGGAGCTTTCCAAGTATCATCATCAACGTATTCTTTTGTGTGACATGCAGCGGCCATGGATTGTCAGCGGACGCCAGAAATACAGTTCGATTATTTCCTTCATTGTTACAAGTTTTGAGAGCAATATCTTCATATTTATTCAGTCGCGTTTTGTTCTTCAAAAATAGACGACAATTTCCAAGAATTTTTCAAAAAAAAAAAGCAACTCTCAACACCAGTTTGATGAACATTTCAAAGCAAAAGATACAGCAATACCACAAATATGATTTATTTTTGTTGCTAAAAGAGGCGAAAGCAATATGCTTGTAATATCAGACGATTTTTTTTTTTCAGGGGAAAAAAAAAATGGCGTCTAAATTCTTCTCGGTTTTGAAAAAGTTAGAAGGTAATCGATTCAAAAAAATCGAAAACATCATTTACTGAGTCAAGCAGGAAATATATATACTCTTCGATTTTGTTCAAACCTTTCTGTCGTAATGATACATTAATGTATTTTTAATACTTCACTAAATCAGAAAGCTAAACAAAACTTTCTAAGTAAACAAAAACGAAAAAAAATCGGAAATATATTTTTTCTCTCTCTCTCTCTCGCGATTTTCCTTATACTTCTGCAATGGATTGTCACAAGTCTGTGGTCACAAACTGTTTTTTCCAAAATTATATATTGCGAGATTTTTCTAATTAACATATAAATAGATTAGAGCTGGATTTTTATTACATGAGGTTCCAGAAACTAAATTGTTTTGAAGTCTGTTGACCAAAAGGTTTATGCATTAAACTTATTTGAGCTTTTAACTTTACCTTCATGCTAATAAATAATTTTTCTTTGGCAAGCTCAGTGAAACCTTGAAACTAAAAATAAACTATATCCTATTAAACCATGTACAACAGTGGCCTTAGCAGACACAACTGAGAAACGAAATAAAACTACAATGGTTTGACAGATGGTATATGTCCAAAAAAAAGAAGAGTCACTTTCGACTTTATTCCTAATCCGGCAATTAAAATAAGAAGATACCATCCAAATAATATCTGGACATGGGAGATTGCCTGCATATTTCCAAAGATTTGGAAGAACGCAGGAAGATAAATGCATTTGTGGAGGAATGGGTACGGTTTACCACTATTTGATGGAATGTATGGAGATCTCAGAGTTAAGGAAGGACCTGAAGATTGTCAATAATGATTGAAGTAATGTACTGATGGTACCAGGTAATCTCAAAACCCTGAAGGATATGATGTTAAAGATGGATAGTTTCATTCCAACTGTTTGAGAGAGTGCAGATGGGGAGAAAGATAGCTATTTACCACCCCGAAAGGTGTGTTAGTTTACTGTTCGGTCAATGTAAGGTTGGACAATACTTATTTAGCAGTCGACCACAATAAATCCTGTCGATACTGCTACGTTCAGTGGTGGCGGGGTGGTCGGCTGTATGCAAGAAGAAGAAGTGTTAACCAGTGTACGTATTGGGCATACCAAATTCACGCATCTCTACTTGTTTCTAGATGAACAACCATCATCTATATCCGCAGTAAGACGGTCAAATGTTTGTCCATCATATATTGTCAAAATGCCCAAATTTCAATTGTCAGTATTTGTTATTTTTTCAAAATACGAACACTCCATTACCTTTCTTACTTAGTAAGGCATCAATCACATGCTCAAATTTTTGCATTTTGAAAGTTTATCAGATTTTATGCATCCATTTAAATTTGTTTGTTTTTGGGGTAATTTTATACACTATCCGTTTTTCCCTAGTTTGGCGCAGCATAGCAAAACCATGGCTCTTGCGCCTGAAAAATCCAAACAAATCCAAATCTAATTTTTAATATATAGTTTCAAGGCAATTTTCATATTGTTACTAAACGCATCTAAAATTTTTATTTCCACTCATTCTTATAGAGAGAATGCTTTATTATTGACAAGGCTTGTAAATTATATCATTTTTTAAGCGACTCTACCACTGGAGTTTGTATTTCATGCATGTATTTAAATATATTTACAAATATGTCTGCTATGATTAATCAGGTCGCTTTATTTCGGATTTGTTTATATAATTAAAAAATCGATATAAATCAATAAGAAAAAATATTAAGTATTGTTGTATTTTATTTTCATTTTTTGTTCTATAAAGTTTTTATAATAATATTAAAGAATCACGTGATGGTGATTTATTTGGATTTTTCCGCCCTTATAAATCGGATGGACATAACAATGTTCAAGAATTTACATTTAATATTAAGGAGAAATAAAAATTTAAACCAAAAACTTTCTTAATAAATGCAATACTTCTGTTGTTCTTTATTTGAATTTAAAACCAAAGGGAGTGGTCTCCTCAGCACTATCTCACAACTTGTCATGCTAGAGAGCAATTTAGGTAGTTACGAAATATTAACTTTTGGCGTGTAATTAGAATTTCTCTGAATTTGTTATGCTATCCTTGGCGAATTATTTAGCGAGTAACTGCCTAGTATGCGCTAAAAATATTCAAAAATCTAATTTTTTTTAAAAAAAATGTTTAGACAAGATGTTTTTGGATTACCATGTTTACCTGGCCAATTTCAGATTACACCATGATTCAATACCCATATCGCGGGTAGAAATATTTTTTTCGGGGTGGGAAGGAGGTAGGGTGTTCTTGTTCAAGAATGGAATCTTGGGTAAATACATTTTATGAAGGAGCTTGGATATTAATAAAATGTACCAAACCGACCGGAAATAAATCTCTTGGAAACAAATTATTCAGTTATGTGGTATTTGAAATTTAAAACTAAACCAGATTTTTTCAAACTATAAGACATTTTTTCTTTGATATTATCTATAACATATGGTATTCTTTTGCAGACAGGACGTCTTGACAATGGTATGGAGGGTATAGCTCTTAGTATTCAATAAAGCGATTTTACAAGAGAATCCCTGAATGGCGAATCGAATATTGCTCATTGAAACTTGTTGATTTATTGAAAAAGAAATTTGAATATGAAAGGATACACAAACAAGGTGGACTATAAAAATAAACTAATTTATTAATTTTTTTTCTCTAATTTGCTTACCTAAGTTTTCTTAATTCCTCATATACGATGTATAGAAAAAATATAAAGATCAAAAAATTGGCAAATCTCCACTTTTCAGATATCTCTGAGTTCGAAAAATAACTTTTTTGGCATTATGTCTGTCTCTCCATGCGTCTGAGAGCCGGCTAATTCAAAATCGCTTTGAGTTAGAAAAATGAAAATAGATACGTGGATTTTAGATCAATTTAAAAAAATTTATTTGGTAGAAAAGGAAATCCATTCAAAAGAAGATTTTTGTCAGTTTGTTCGTAAACAAATGAACTCAATAATTACAAAATATTAAGAGCTACTTAGATAAAATTTTCTACACAGACTTAGCATTTAAAAGGCAGATGAGGCCTCGGTGGCCTGGTGGTAAGGTTTCGGCTTCGGAACCGGAGGGTTTCAGGTTCGAGACTCAATTCCACTGAAGGACCGTCGTGTAAGGGGGTCCCTTGCACGTTAAATCTGTCAGGCCAAACGTCTTCCCTCTGTTGTGGTGTGGAGAGGGGGGTGTCGCCTCAAGTGTCGCCATCGTGATCTGACCGTGGTTCAAAATTCCGAGATCCGTCCCAAATTAGCCCTCGTGTTGCTTTACCACGGGACGTTAAAATAACTAAACTAAACTTAAAATTCAGATGAATTACATGTGTTTAAGGTTTGATTGTCTGTTTATCTATACTCTCTCATTCATGTAAATCCAATAACATACATAAAATGAAGTAAACAAATGAAATTTAGTAGTGATCTTATGATAGCAACTGTAGTTTAGGGTCAAATTTTATCGTCTATCAGTGAGAATAAAGTCATGTAATATATATATATTACATATATATATATATATATATATATATATATATATATATATATATATA